>JAQBSW010012122.1:0-17784 GCA_029291075.1 Eudiplozoon nipponicum | reverse complement strand
AATAAAACAACGAAAAATTACAATAATAAATTAGTATCTTATAACAACCGAACATCCGGTTGAACAGCATCGGAAACTATTTAATCAAGCTAAATAAAAATTGAAGTGTCCGTTTTAAAATCTAAATTAAGCAAACAAGTGTAAATCGAGAATAGTTTATTTTTGTACTACCAAAGTGTATTTTGCTTTAGTGAGAATATTTGTTGCGTAACATAGTTTCGAAGAACACAACCACTTTCTCACAGTGAAATTGAACATTTTTCCTAAAGCTATGTGGTTAAAGAAGTTGTAAATTGCATCTGTTGACATTTCAAGTGGCACTTGCTTCAAAAAAATGACATGACTTTTGTGTTAGCTTGTATTAGAATAAGGTATTAATTAACTTTTACTGTTTTAATGAACTTCCTAAATGCCACTAATGACTGGCCATTTTCCTATCGATTTTTTTATTTAAACGCTCATACCAAATTATGCTATCATTAGTATTGCTCTGAGATCTTCTGTGATTCCTTCAAATTATTTACCAGATTTTATTTTTGTTTTCACTATCTGTTACTTAGTTGATTTTAATTTGATCAAACGCTCAGTAAGATATCCTGGTTTTGAAGTCAATATAAATGACATTTTCAAACTACCTTTCCATGCCATAATCTAATTTACATTTAACTGGTTTTCATTTTTCTGTGGAGAAATAAAGCACGTTTGCAAAATTTGTAAAAACCGTTAGTCGCACGTTATGTGTGCCATCATATAAAAGTCCATTAGCATTTATCAACGCGCAGTTTTTTGACTATGCAGATTAAATAAGGCAATTTGGCGTGGTGGATTTCAAAAATAACGTTTGAAAGTGTTGGCGTTGGTTTTTGCGATTGTATAAGTGATGTTATATTCAGATACTATATGTTGTGAAGAGCTAATATATATGAAATTATGTACTAAGTTTTGCGCACCTTGTAACAAATTCGTTAAAATATGACTAGAAGGTAGACAAGAGACAGCATGATCGGAAACGATAATCTCATGTGCACATACGTTTCGTGCTTACCGCCGACTCATCAAATGGGGCCGGTGTTACGCCCTATACCCACTATATATGGATGAGGAATGTGGGACCATTAGACGATACAATCTCCTATATTGATGAGACGCCAGCAAGCACGAAACGAATGTGCGCATGAACTTATACTCTCCGTCCATGCAGACTTTCGTTTACGATTCTGGTTCCTTTTGGACAATTTTTTCCTAGGTGCAAAACAGCTAATACGTAAGTGCTTTAATAGTTTACTTTTTTGAGCATTATGCTCATAGCATTGGAGGAATTGCACATATTTCTGGGTGTATTAGACCCGCAAAATTGTAGCAGGTGTGAGATAATTCTCAAAGATTGTGCTCGCATTTCGTATTTACAACTCGTGGCCTAATCTTTAAGGCTTGCTTTACGTCATTCCAGAAACAACATTATTAGGCATGGCTTCATCGCCTTGGTTTGAAACCGGGCCAAAACATTAGGTTTCTCGTCAAGCTGTTAAGAATAGTGCCAGAAATAGACGGCAATAGGCTATAAATACGACTACTTTTACCAATTATTTTAAAATTAATTCTGAGGGTTGAGCAGAATTTTCAAAATCGAAAATCCGTTTCGTTTATTCTTTTTGAACCATTATACTACTCAATGGAAGCACACTTCGGTTTATAATTGTTTAATATAGTTTTTTACTTTTACTGTACATATTGTTGCTCTACGCAATAAATTATCAGTTAATAAAATACATAATTGTGCATAAAATAATATTAAACTAGATTTAATTTAGTTTATATTGATTTAAATTTACAAATGTACATGCCATATACGTATTCTAGTAATATGATAGGGAAATTAGACATTGGCTATTTAAAATAATATATTCCACATCACGATATTTAGAGACTTTGTTTGTTATTGATACCAACTTCGTCGTTTCGGGCAAAGTTTTCTTTCACTTGAAAAAAATAACTGTCATTCTGAACACCTGATACCTTGACAAACTCGGCGTTGTCCGCCCGCGATTAAAAACAATGATTGCAGATATAAGCTCATCATTCTTGTTTTAATGAAATTAAGCTTCACCGAGCCAACGCTAATTCGTATGTGTGCCATACAAATAAATAAACAGTGGCGATAAAGTTCCATTCCAGACATTTATTCGCTGTAATTTAATTGTATATGTTTATATTTCACTCAAATTTGAGACCCGATGGGTAGAATTTTGTAAATTTTCCATTTTAACGGCCCCGATTAATTTCCTAATCACCGACGCCACGCCAACTTGAGCAATATATCTAATAAATAATTAAAGCAGAATCTTTTCAAATATATTTACCGCACAATTCTACAAAAATAAAAAAAAACTGAACTATTCTTATTCGCTTGATATTGCTAATTTGAATAATATAATTGATGAAATTATTATCCATGCAAATTTAAATAAATAAACAAATCAAATTTCTAAAATTTATAAAATATAAATTATTTTAATAATAGTGATTTTAATAATAATAATAGTAATAATAATATTAATAATAATAATAATAATAATAATAATAGTAGTAGTAGTAGTAGTAATAGTAATAGTAGTAATGGTATTTGTAGCGGTATTTGTGATAGAAGTAGCATAACTAATATTAGTAATAACAGGAGCGGTATTGGTAATAGTAAAAAGAAGTTCGTTTTCATGTCGTATTATTAAATAAGATTACAGCATAGAGGAGGGTAATATTTCCATGAAAAAAACGTATGGACAAAAATGACAGTAAGGTATATCTAATAAGATTTAGTAATGTTTTTTTATTCAAATTATATTGATTATATTCATGTGCAGTTCATTTTAATCTATTATAGTAAACCGGGTTTAAACCATGTTCTTCTATAATAAATTGAAACCAAAACTTTTGTATTCACTGAAAGGAAATCATAAAACTGATTTTGGTGATAGTGCTGAATATTGCAAATATTAGCATTAAAATTCGTAGTATTGTCACTATTGGGTTAAGGTAACAACTTGAGTGACAGTTTAATGTTTGCTTTTCGTTTCTACTTTGATGCTCTGTGGCCTATAAAATTTGAACAAACAAGTGCCTTGAATTAGCTTCAAAACAAAAAGAAAATGAGGACATAAATTATCAACCTCTAAAAGGCAATTCAGACCAATATAGTTTTATTATCCATCACATGGCAATAATTATCATCACAAACAAGGTAATAGCGTTCACAATGTAAACTATTATCATGCGCTAATACACTGATTTGATTACGTATTAATTGCGATAGAACAATATTCAATTTCATTCATGCGATTACATTAGCAAATGCCGAATATGTTTATTGTGGAAATTACTATGAAATATTAAAAAAAATATTTCATTATTACTATCCACGTTAGAAGTAAAAACAAAAGGCCAGTATTTCAGTTTAAATGCAACTTTCTGAAAATAACGATGAATTAAATAATTTAACGATTGCAAATTGTCCATAAAGTTGATTATCACGTTAACCTTTTATTTGATAAATGAAATAAAGTTTTATTTGAGCACAAGAAATAGATCAGCCTGAAGTAGATTTCTCGTATAGCATTAAAATTTTATAAACTTTCCCTCTTTATAAATTGTAGTTTATTTTCTTTTCATAAACATATGACTTTTCTGATTTCGTGTTTCCCCAGAATAACATGAGTAATAAGTGATTTGTCTAACAAATATTATTTGTTGATGTCATTTAGCAATGGACAAATATTTCTAGACATTTTGGTAATTCATAAACACAAGCTATTTAGCCATTTTTGCCCATTTTAGCAAATAAAGGATGAAAATAAACACTACTGCTGAATTACAAAAAATGTCAATTTGAAAAGTAACACTTTTAAAAAAGATATAATTTTTTTATGACATTTATGAGCAAAAAGATATTTATTCTCTTATACTTTTCTTCTGTCATTTATTTTAAGATATGTTATCCTCAAAAATATATCCTTTTATCGACTTAGATTTTTTGGTAGCAAAATGATGATATCACATTTCATTTATTCCATGGAAAAAATTGGATTTCTAATCGGCCACGGATTCACCATTTTACTTCAATAATAGTTTTTTTTACACTTTAATAAGAAGATTTTTTATTAATTTTATTTCACAAAACAAAATTTGCATTAATGTGAGTAGACCTGCTCTTAATTGGCAAGTGAGTACAACGATGTTTTTTATATACAGCAAACCATATTATAATAAAATATCACTTTTCCAACTTGGTGATTGGAAGCTAGGTTATTTCAGACTTCACAGCTTAATAAATCCACAGGATGTTTTCTAAACCGATTACAAATTTTTAAATTAAATTTAAATGATGTTGTTTCTTGCGCAGCGGTCCTCGTTCACGTTTTGTTTCCGCAGTAGTCTATTGCGCGATAATTGGAAGCACGCATAGGTCGCAATTTAACCGACCTACGAGTGCTATCACTTTTAAATGATACCTTCGTTTGTTGGTAAATTTTCATCCTTGTTTGTCTTTTTAAAATTATGGAGAATTTATTTTGAAATCCGCTTGAAATGTGGCAATTAATTAGAATGTATCTCGGGATTCAGCTACATAACCATGTCCGCAAAATATTTTCTGTTGAAATGAAACTGGGAATAAAAAGTTTCTGGTGAAGAAACTCGGTTCTCTGCAGCTTCAAATAAACTATTATAGAAGTCAAATTAATTTTTTTATTAATTATAAGAAACATTGCCTTTCCTTTACCTTTTCAAGTATATTTTCTGTAGCAAATCTAAATTACAGACGAGAAATAACAGATTAAATATTGGTCAACTTCTTTCTTACCCAGAGTTCTGCGCTTTCAATTTAAAATTAAAAGTTGAGCATTCTACTTCTACATTCCTAGCACAAGTTAAATTTGAACTGTCCACATTTACTCCTAATTTTCTACTCTATTTCTGTTTGATAAAAATTACATATCAATTAATTAGCATTATCCATTGAAAATGCGTGTGTAGGCAAAAAAATTATTTTTTTAATTTTATGTTCACATAATATGGTCAATAAGGCATGCAATAAATTCAAAAACTGAAATAAATAATTATTGGTTAACATGCTGCAGACCAGCTTATAGGGGCCTAAAAACATGCCCACACGTTAAGTTTAAATTCTTTGTTTAAATTCGTGTGAATTAAAAAAACCACTTTATAATAATTCCGTCCGTTTGCAGTTATTACTTGTTCTTATCTCGACTATACTTGATTGGAAATTTTTTGTTCATTATTAAAAAATATATGACATGAATACTCCTCGATTTTTAATATTTGATTAACTCTATTCTAATAGAAATAGAACAATGATTCAAGCAAAAGCTTTATAACTAACTAAATATAAAGTTTAAAATGGACATACTTATACATGTAATAGTGTTTAAAAGGAATTTTTTATTAAAGTTTCTTTTGAAGTGGTAGGGTTTTAAATTATTTACGACTTAAACAAAGTGTCAAATGCAAATTTTCCAATCCATGGTACAGATAGATATATGAATTTTGAAAAATAACTGCCTTTAAACAATAAATATGAAACATTTATATACTTTTAAGTACTTTTCTGACTTGCTATAGATATCAATTTTTATAGATCTGACAAATACAACCGAAATGTCAGAAGTCATGGCAATAATCGTTCATATGTTAATAAAAATGATGGTTGTTGAAAATGTATTTTGCCCAAAAGACAAAATGATTTATTCAGATAAACACGAAGATAAGTAAAACAATGATTCTCAGTGGGGTGTTATCGATAATGTAAAGTAGTATCAGCATAACCATGTTTCTATAAAGGCATGCCTACCTATGAATAAAGTTGGGGCATAAAATCAAACATGAGATGTAAATATATTTATATTAACAACATTTATCTAAAAAAATATGCATAATAACAATTTTTCATGCCAAAAGGTATATAAAAATTGTTCAAACTGCATTTTCTGCAAGACTGGATATTTAAAAACAACTGACCTTTGTTTTCACAAAGGCTTACCTTTCCGAAGCCGTCTTAAACGTTCTGATCATCACAAAATTTTATATCGTGAAAAAACGAATGAACAGGCGAATGTTGTTTTAATCCAATAAAAGATTCATTTATATCTAATAGAAGGTGTCGACGCATCATGTCGACACGCCAGTCGCAACGCACTGACGCGTTTTAACCTACCATGAGCATCGTCAGATGCTTATATCAAGACCGAAACTTTGATTATAATAATTTTTATCACCGCCCGCGCAATCAATATTCGTTTACCGAACATTAACTGCTTGCAGATTTTGCCACATCTATATATATGTGCAATATAATTAAACAAAAACTGATGCTCGGGTGGTGGTAACAATACATTAAATCAAGTTTGCGAGCTTGAAGTTAACACCAATCTCATTTTATTTCACCAGTCGTCGGATTGTACTGTTTTAATCCGTGATTACACAGGCAAAATCCTTCCAGATTTTTCCATTTATATGCAGATAATGCAATACAGGATTATGTATAGCGCATACTGAAGTTTTACCTCATTATTAAGATGCTTTCTCACACCATTGAACACTCAAATGCAATGTCTCAACTCCCATAAATTATATATTACAACGATCATCTTAAACAACCAAGATACTAGTTCAATTGCGATTGGTTAACCAGGTATTTTAGCTTGCTATCGATTTCGAGTTGCTAACAGCCATCGAAGTAATTTTAACTCCCTATTACCGAAAGAAATCCGAGATCTGAAATAATTAGGACATTTTGTCTGATAGAGCATGGAAAAGAGAAATTCAGGTAAAGATAATGGAAGTTACTGCGAATAGGCCGAATGCAGAGGTGGTCGTTCTAGCCTAGACCCAGGCGAACATTTGGGCAATATGATTAAATCGAAGTAAATGTTAACCGAAGTCATAGTAAACAAACAAATGCAATCAATTTGTAAGAAATACCCCGAAGAGTTAAGCTTGTGAATATTAGAAAAATGAAGAAATGAAGTCGATTATGTTAATTGTTTTATCATATTTTTTTTAATTTTACTCTGAATAAACAATATCTCCTATTCCCCATGAGTCTTCCCTTATTTTGCCTAATATGCAATTCATCAACTAAAATTCATTTGTACCTTTCCATGTTGCAAAAAAAAAGAGATTTAAATCAGATATAAAAGAAAAATTTCTTTTTCCATTTATCTTCTAAAATATCTACTAATGAACATATCTTTATATAAAAATAGTAAAGCAAAACATGATAAAAATATGTTTACATAGAGAGAGTGTGAAAAATAGAAACCAATCAAATTGCGTGCGTCACATCCAGTTCAAGCTCAATACTTGTACATGCTTCTTCTGCTTACATAAATCCGGCTGCAATTTGTTTATCCATAAGGCTTCGTATGTGGCTAGCTTCCTTTTGTTTTTGCATTTAGTAATTACTTTGAATGGTACGTCTGGAGAACATGCGTGCGATGTTTCGATGATGTGTTGCGCAATAGCAAACGTGTATTCACCATTTTGATTCAAAACAGGCGTTTAAGTTGCAATGTTCTCTCATTCGAGTAATTAACCGTCTGGTCGATCGGCTTACGTAAGTTAATCGACAACTTGCGCATGTATATTGGAAAATAATATTTGATATCGACATTAACGGCTGTTTCTCTTTGATTGCTGGTAAAGGCAAGTGTGTTACCCTAAATAACACTCGTAGTTTAGCTGCATTAATTGTGCGTGTTAATGCTGCTTCAACATTCTTTTGTGCCATTCGGGAAACTGCATCCCCTTTAAATGGGATGTTTAGGTAGACTGTTTTCTTTTCTAGCCCATAATACGTCTGTTTCTGGTTAACTCCCATTTTAATAATTGATTCAATTAATTGTCTGGGATAGCCATTAGACATTAAATCGTTAATTGCCAAATTACATTCATTTTCTTTGGAATCTTGACTAACCAACCTGTCAAATCTTGAAAAACAACAACGAACTGTTGATAATTTATATTGAAACTGCTGCCAAACTGTTAATAATGCAAATACTTCATTTACAAGACCAAATATTTATATGAGTAAATTGTTCTGTTAGGTTTACCATTAGTTTCTTTCTTTAATAGTACATCTAGGAAAGACAGACGATCATCTTTCTCGTGCTCCGACGTGAAGCCCATATTCTTGTGTGCTTTATCGAAACATGGAAGCAGTGTTCGTGATTGCAACCTGTTCTTAAGTAAGAGAAAAATATCATCCACGTACCGTATATATTGAGCACATTTACTTATGTCACTCTTTAATGATTTGTTCTCTAGATGCAGTAGAAAATTCTCAGCCAACACTGGAATAAGGGGCTCCTCATTGCCACACATCAGTTTGTTTGTAGATGCTTCTATTAAAACGAAACCGTGCGTCTTTCCTTCATCAACAAATATTGTACCTATCAATTTGTCGACTTTATATCCGTTGATTCCATTCCAGAATAATGTAATAGCACATGGAGATGCATTTATAACCCACCCAATCTAAATGATAGACCGTTTATTGTGACAATATTTGCTCGCTATTTTATGTCCACCCATTCTCACTATATTTGAGCGCATGATCGCCTCCACATACATAAGATTACAGTAATTTCACGGCGTTCCACATAACATCGACATATTCAGGAGTTGTAATCTCTACTTTTATTTTGATACTTTACTTTCTAGTTTAAATTCCTGTTTTAATAGTGTTCAGATTTCAAATTTCTGTCCTGCCTTTCTTTTATTTATACTCAGTTTAGAATCTGGTACTACCAAGTTCCTAGTCAACTTTTAGCATATCATGCTTTACATGAGTTGATAAAATGTCAAATTTCTTTATTACTTCATGATTTATCAAATTCGTTATTAGTAATTTACCTGAAAATTACCTTAATTCTTTCCAATTCCCCGTTGATAATCTCTCTTCTTTAAAATGTCTTCATTATTTAAATGCATTTTTAAGCTGCTGTCGTAAATTTCATTCGCTGATAGTAAACTCAACTTACTTAATCAGTTAAAATCACTTTTTAAGCCAATAGACAATAAATTTACTTATTTAGTTAGTCGGAATTAATCGAGTAACATTATTGCGCAAGTTGACAATTAAAAGAATGATTTATGTGACTTTTAAAATGCGCTAGAATGACATCAAACAGCAACATGATGTACTCACATATTTGAATGTTTGCTTGTTATCCTGTATTTATTTATAGATATATACCTATAAGCATATATAGAGTGTGTAAAGATCAACTGGAATAGGCCAGTTGCTAAAGGCAGTCTTAACATGTATTTTATTCTAACAATGACTTCTAAAATCATATTGGTCAATCTCTTAAATCAAAGTTGCGATCTCGAGTTAAACGTGAGACCCATTATTTGCATACATTGTCAGTATAAACTAAACATTGTGCAATGAAGCAAAGAAATTCATCCAGTTGACCGGTTTCTTCCTCACTACATACTGTCCAGAATTTGCCTCGAACAGAGCTCGAACCTTGATACGTATGCTTCGGAATCTGTTGCTCTAATGACTGAGCCACCGTGCCTCAATTGACTTTAATAACTAGGTTTATCCTTTGTTCATTGTAAACTAGCGCAACTTAGATACGCATTTATTTGCCTGCATAATAGTACAGATAGAAATATCTGCATGTGTCTATGTAATCGTTTTTCTGTATATAATATGATATAAATACTATTTATTGATAAATTTTAACACTAAATTGTTTATCTTTAGTTAAATTGTTTATATTGTATTGTATATTTTTATTTCGTTGCTGAAGTGGGGAGTAATTGGCGAGATTGATGATATGGGGAGCAAAGGTTATATGAAATTTTATTCAATGAATTAATAGCTTCCAGAATATTGGACACTAAAAGATGTAGTTCAAATTTCGGATTACTAAAATTTAATAAATCGAGGTAAGCTATTAACTTACGTTACTAGAATGACAATAAAATTCAATCCGATTTCTTTCAACTAAAAGCGCACTATTGTGCGATAAAACTAAATAGATCAACAAGCATAGACAATGTAAACCAGATTTTTCGCTGTTCACCTGGAAACTTGATTTTTGGATTTAAACATAAATTTGCTAAATATGTCATGCGTCAAGCATTTACTAGTAGCAGTAAAGTACTATTAATCGAAATCTTAATCAATTATATAATTATTATATATTCTATTTAGCGAAGACAAAACACATATGCATTAGTGCTTCACATCTTCCGTACCTAGTAACATGTTAGTTCAAACACGATCAGACGATTAAATAACATAATATGGGACCATATAAGGTTTTCGCGCTAAATGCTGACGTGTCTAAAAAAAGCATGAAACACGTATTTTCAACGGATTCCATCTTTTTTCCAGCTATTTTTGGCATATTCGTCTGGTCGCATATGAACTAACTCTCTTCTGCATGCGTCGAACCTAATATGTAGACATGGATATCTCAGTCAGTATTACTGGTTTTATTAGGTAAACAGGTGATAGAACAAATTCGAGATGAAATCACCCAATTTTCAAATGTACTTCAAATTATTATGTTTATTTAACTCCAGAACGATAAATAAACATTTTAAAACTACCGTTATAAAAAATGCAAATTTTCAAACTTTTAACTATTTTGTCCGTATACCTGGCGATTAACTAAAGCCTGTTACTATCAAAATTTTCGTCATTTTTTAGACCAAATTTTAGCTCGCCTAATATTTAGACTTTGAAAATCTCTTTTTAATAACCAATAGGATGCATAAAGTAACAGTTAAATGTCAATCGTAGTCGTTTTTTTCGAAAAATATTAAAGCGCATTTCAGTTTCATGTAAAGTGAAAAATACGTAGCGTCAGGCGAAATGATTTAATCGATGTTTTTCTTACTTGCAGGTTCTGACCTACTTATTTTTACTTTATTCTACTTTTTTCGAAATACTAAATGTGTCCCATAACGTTAGACTTACAGTGAACCGTCGTTCATCGCGGTAGATAGGTTCCATGATCGGCCGCAATAGCTGGAACTTCGCGAAGTAGTGACACCATATTTACAAAATTTATTCAACATGTATTCGAACTTTTTAAACCCTCTCTTTACATACTGTTAGCCAACAACCCTTTTAAAGAACACGTATGTACAGTACCAAAATCTAAAATAGGCAAAGATATTTAAACGTTAGAATATTAAAGTAAAAGTAAATGATAAATTCTGAGAAAAAAGTTGTAAAACTCTGTTCGGAAGTCGATACATTCGACTTCAATCGCACTTCGTCACCGAGCTGCTCGGCTTTGTGTTTTGCCAACAACAGGGTAGTAAGCACACGGGTATTAAACTTTTGTACGTATTGTTTTTATTTTGTCGTGGTAGTTACAAGTTCAAATACAAGGCATATACGTGTTTTAAATTATTTTATGCTTACTTTGTCGCTAGTGGACTAGGAAATATCAGTTATTATTGATGTTTTAATGGAATTAAGAAAATATTTTGTGGAATCGGTAAAACATTTTGAGTCTTCGTATATGGCAATTATTTTCGCATTGCTGGCAAATCCGCGATTTATTTTCTTATTTACGCAGAAAGTATAGCGAAAAAAATCCGAGTTGTCGTTAATCCGCGACAATCGATCCGCGAATTAGAGAGGGTCAACTGTATTTAACCTAATGCGCAAAGATTGTTGCAGAAATTTACATTTTTTCTAAACAAAGTTTGATATATAACTTAATTTCTGATAAAACGACATTTTATTAAAATTTTAAAAAAAAACAACAGCACTTCATACGAAGGGATAGAAAAATGGCGATGCAAATGAGACACAGTAAAGTTATAGTATTGATTTTTTTTTAAATAAATGCATTTAAACTCTCCACGTACAAGCATAAACAGTTTGGTGGATATTCCGAATAGAAATAAGTGAAACGGGACTAGGAGTTATTTTCGTGGGAATTTCTAGCATTTTTAACCTCCTTCACCAAACATATTTAAATGATAAGCGCAAAAGCGAGCTTTGTTCAAATAAACAAATATTAAAATGATTGGCACTGTCTACACTGCGCATATTAATGCATGGATTATACACTTTGTCATTTTAAAAAATAATGAAAATAAACAAAACAGCCTAAACTGCATACATATATATAATCTGAGCTTTAGTAAATTTAGAATAGAAAATTATTCAATCTGAAAGACTGTAATAAGTGTGGCTAAATCGTAATTTTAAGAGTGTTTCAATATTCTGAACAACAAGTTTATGCAATAACAAAGTCATTTGTGTAGTTCATTTAATTTTGTTTGAATTTAGTGGTTGTCGCATGAATCTTCCTTCGTTTAACTTCACTTTTCGCAAAATTTTAACGATCTAACGTATTAAATGCACGGCTGATATATACGACTTGTTAACGACAGAACAACAAAAACACAAAATATGCCATTATACGATAACGAAGACATTTGTTTGCTTTCTATTTTAAAGACAAATACTGCGCAAAAAAACATGACTACTTATTTTCAATATGAAAGTTTCTTCATATTAACGAACAAAATAAAAATACAAACCAAAATTGTTCCCGGAGATATCAAAACTCAGTAAAAATAAAGTATTAAAAAAGATGTGCCTTTACAACCAACGTTTTACCATAGCAAAGTGATGATCAATTAAAATTTGCTCTGAAATTTTCCTATAATTCACCACCTTATACAACCGTATTCAGAACAATATCTCGTTATTACTCAAAGATTTTGTTTTGCAAATCAAAGTAAAACGTTTCGCATTCTGTAACTTAAACTTTTTAAATTGTAAAAAAGTATTTTAAAAACAAACAATGTTAATCGTTTTGAAGTGGCAGTCTATCGCAGTCTGATAAACATACTTAAAATTAAATATATATTACAGATCATCAAATATTCTGGAGGAATGAAAAGAAGCGCGATTTTTAAAGTAATGCACGTTATCTGGTATAAATGTTTACAGTTATACATTTTTAGGACATTGCCATTGAATCCGCGTGTAGGCAGTGTATTCGTTTAGAATTACGTAACTATGAAAAAATGTAAAAGTATACCGAGGAGCTGCATTAATAAAATATGCTATATAAAATGTTGTCAACTGCGTGTATTGAGGTATTATTACCACCTGTTGGCATTACAAGTGCAAGAGGACAAACTAACTTACTGAAGTCAAATCGTGATAACACAGATATCTCTGTTCAATACTGTGTGAACAAGACTGCCATTGAAGCAAACCCAATTTACAATATTTTATTCATTGCTGATTTCTTCTTTATAATCATTTTACCGGTGTGCTTTGACATTCAGCATAAAAGCGCGAAACACTATGATACTTGCCACAATGGAGGGGTGGGCCATTGATGTTGTGTAAATTTGTTAAATGAATGGCATTAATCATGTTGTTTTCGCAATAGTCTATTCGGGAAAATTAACAGCACTCATATGTCGTTAAAATCTTCATTACTTTACGTTTCCAGGTACAAGGCTTGTCTTTTACAATTACTTTTTGGTTCACATTGCTTAGTCACTCTGAAGCCTTTCACAAATCCATTGTCTGAAAATGCAATTAACCAAGCTTTTTTAACTTTTTCCCAAATTTTCAAAACTTCACTTCCAATTCCATCGTCAGGATTGATGCTTTACTCAAGGAAAAATACATTAAATAAAGTTGTTTTTTCTGTGATTATGGTGTCAACCCCGACGATTCGTCTGGAAATAAAGTTCCAACAATTTTTGAAAAAATCGGAAAACTTGGCTCAACAGCATATTCCGACAATCTGTTTGCGGATAGTTCCAGAGTGACAGGACCAGTGAGAATTCACCAATCAATGCAAAATTCAAACTGTGCACTTAGGAATGTAAAGAAATGCAGATTTTGCCAATGAGTGCTATCAATTTTTCCGCCATAAAATACTGCGGAAATAACATAAAAATGGAAGCGTTACGCAAGAAATAATGTCATTTAAAAATTATTTTAGAATCGTATTAAAGTTTACATTAAGTCTGATATTTAAATGATATGCATACAATAATGGGTAATTCTAACCCATACAATACACGATGGAAACAATCTGCAAAAAGAGCTTGAATTATTTACCAACGCGCAACTTGCGTCCGGGCTTCGCAAAATTTTGTCTCAAATTTGGTTATAATCTTGACCTAATGGACGGAATGCCGGTTTTCGTCTTATTTCGTAAATTGTTTTTAAAAAATAACTATTTAAAAAAATAGGTGCATTACTTATAAATGTGAGCGTTGGGAAATATCTACTTTTTTCTCAGTTACTTCAGTTACAATATGATGTTGCAATAAAAACCACTGAAATCCGCTCACACAGTGTTCCAGCATGGAAATGGGTAACGTGTTCAATGTATTACATTAGTTGGAGCACTTGCTATTTATGACAAAAACGTTATGCATTACCAAGCAAACACAAAGATATTACGGCTGAATTCTAAAAACAATTATGCGTAACATAATTACTTTGGGTAGTAAAAAGATGAGAGAGAAATGTTAAAAGGCATTTTAATGCGCTTATTTGTCCTACATATAAGCCACAAGTTTAAATTTATCTCTATTTCATTGGATGTGCATACAACACCGAGGCTAATGCTGCAAATTATACTATCGTGTTTCATAGTCAGCTAATCCGACTTCATGAATTATCCGCAGATGCCTAAACAATCGGCTTCCTTGTGCGTTGTCTACAAAATTCCTGTGGCGTCTCAAGACAAAAATTTGGTAAAAATACGGAGCAGATTTCCTAATTCGTCAAATATCTGACTTCGAAATTCACAGTGATTGAGACGAAGTGTGCCTAAATAGAATGAATGTCGTCTCAAACTAGACTGCAATCTCAAAACAACAGTGCGTATTTGAACATGTACCTGAGAAGAAGACCAGTCAGTAACCTATGAATAACTCTTAAATGTGTGCATGAGAAAGTTGTCATTCTAATTAATACATGCGGCTAGAAGAAAAGGTTTAACTCAATGAAAGGATTATATTTTATTCACCGCAGGTTAGCAAATTATCTGTGCTGTTTATGCCCAGGAAATAATTTAACTAACATTTATATAATTTAACGAACATTGGTTGCGCGAACGGTGATAAATATTACTATAATCAAGGTTGCAATCTTGATATAAATACTTGATCCTTTATGAACAATCTAAACATTTTATTTTGTTGAAATAGCAATTAAACCAATAGACGGGTTTCGTTCTTATTGAGAACTCATCACATACCGTTCAGAATTTTCCGCGAACGGGGTTCGAACCTGGGCACATAAGTTACAGAATCTGGTTTTCAAAACATTGTACTACTGTAGAGATGTTTGTGCAATGGGACTTAAAAAATTATTTCTCTAAGGAACTAAGTGGAAGCTATTTGAATAAATAAAATGATTGAACTTTCCTGGTGATGAAGTATTTCTTAACTTAGAACTCGACAGAATACTACCACAAAGATTCGCCTTGTCTATTGATTGCTTCATACCTCTAAGCGTTATAACTGTACAATATTTAATTGTACCAACTTGCTTCCTGAAAACATTCTGTTTCAGAAGACAAGAATATTAGAAGAGAACACCAATTAAATCCATCTGTTTAAATTTTGGGATTTTATTAACGTGATTCATGGAATGAATAACTTTCCCCTTAAACTAAGCTGTCACTAGAAAAGAGCCGGTAACAAGTGCAAATGCATTCAGGTTTAAATTTCTTTAAGCTACAATTACGTTTGAGCAATATCTTATATTACTAATGCTTCCGATTCAATAATTTATACATTATCAATTTCAGAAAATCTAATATGAAAAATTTGCCACAACAAAGTCCCATAAAATTATTGATTTAAAAAACGCAAATTTACAAACGGCTTTGTCAACTCAACCCATTTTCGCATCAGAATACCGGCTCTTCATAAAAATGACACAAAGTTGCGCTTCAACTATTCAGCTCTATTAAATAGATATTTTAATGAATTGTTACGCGCTTGATTTATCTTAAATAAACTTAAAAAAATAGGATACATCTGAGTGCAATTCAATGTTTAATAAAAGTTTAAGAGGAGAAAAATCAATACATACGTTTACTATCTACAAAAATGAATTTGACATAAGTTAAAAGAAGAAATGTGAAAATGGAAATTTCAAACGTGCATTTTTGATTTAACGTTATTTCTCTTAATATTTAGGGTCATTATTTACTCGGTGAATTGTGAAGGAAGGACTAGGCTATGTCTGCCAATAGACTGCAAATAGAAGATGGATAGACGTGATTTTAGTTTAGCAATTATTTTTTAAGAGTACTTGTACAACAAAGATTAGCATAACAAAATCGCTCAGTTGAGATTATTGACCAAATTGGTGACGGCATTTATTAAAATTCGTTATTGACCTAATTTTTATTAAAAACAATCCGCTTACACATATTTGCATTCCAAGTTTATTTTAACCGTTAACTTGGATTCTTAACTAAACAGTTTTTGTTTAAATTAAAGCGCACAAACACTTGGATAAAATGACTAATCAGACACAGTTTGTAACCAAGCAAGTGATGAAGAAGAAAACCTAGTGTAGATAATGACGTCTTAGTCCCATCCACAAGAGGTTTTAAACATTGGTTTTTTGCATCTAACATGATAACACCTGCAGTCTTTATACTTTAACCCGAGTGTAGATATGTCTGCTTAGAAATGAATGTTCAAATTTAAAACTATAAATTGATTGAGGACTTCATGTTGTAAAATTAATAGTTATCTAGTCAGGCACTAGGAATCACATTTCGATTATGATGATTCCACGTTCTCATATTTGTGATTTGCACATGAAATGTGTATATGCACAACTATATCTTGTATGTGGTTTGATCCAATTATATTTCAGAGGATAATTACACAGGTTATTTTGTCAATCTTTTGGTAACTCATTGATTTTCCTTTCAAAAATATAAGATTTACTTGTACTTTACTATCATAAATGTGTTCAGTCAACAAGATAAACCAACACTTTGCATTATGTTTCAATCCATTTTGACAATTCGTGTCATATTATGCCTACTTCATTATGTTTGGAATGGCTTACTCAAATGCAAAGTTGTTTTAACGTACTACTATGCTTTGCTCAAATTTGATTACACATATGACTTGTTTCTGTAATTGACTGTATATTAGCTTTGAATCTGTGACTGACGCTTGGGTACTTAATTATTTTTATTATTTTCAGAGCCTCATAAAGCATACTAAGGACCAAAAAACAATATGAATAGCAACAAAGTTATATATCATAAGGAAAAATAAATTTCATTCTTAGAGAACTACAAGCTTGACTATATAAATAATTAATATATAAATTTATCATTGCTAAAATTAATTTCTTTACCAAAATATTAAAATATTTAAAATCCTAATATCCATATCGAAAATGAAACTATTTTTTGTATGAAAAATTTAAAATTTTGATTTATTTTGTAATATCACGTGATTACTTACATTATTCATCAGTATAATGTATCTCTATCTATTAGGGCAACAATTGACAAGTATGTTGAGCATTTATGTGTAAGCGCATTTATTTATAAAATAAGTCATCGTAACGCATGAAGTTATATGAATTAGAACATATTCATGGATATTTTGACCGTGCAATTATATATATATATATATATATATATATGTCTCCAAACAATGTGAGCGTTTAACATTGCAATCAACATTAGCGTTGTTACCAAGCGAAAA
>JAQBSW010012121.1:0-17792 GCA_029291075.1 Eudiplozoon nipponicum | reverse complement strand
AACAAGTGTTCGGAAATTGTTGTAATTCTCAATTTGGGTGAACTTTAGCATAAATTTATATCCATCAGGTTGGTATCATGTACCGACTCGGAAACCATAGTGTTAGTATCCGGTACTCATCGATTTAAAAAGGTATCAGTTACTAACACTATAGCCATAGTGTTAGTATCCTTTACAGACTCGGTATATATATTATATAGTGTGAGTGTAGCATTGAAGTCGTATTGTCGTTGACTTCAGATTATGTTAGCTTCACTATTACAGGTTTACACATTCGTCTAGGAGATTGTACCGTCCTATTATTCCACATTCTTCTACCAAATATATAGTGGTTAAAGGGCGTAATACCGGCTCCTACTGATGAGTCGCCAGTAAGCACGAAACGAATGTGCATGAGATTATACATTCCGTTCATGCTGCCTTTGGCTTATCCTTCTGGTCACAACTGAACTAATTTGTTACTAGGTTCGCAACACCTAATACATACTTGAATTCATATACATGTCTCTGCGTAATATGTAGATAATTATTGATACACCTATCTGTTAAGTATATTTAGATATATATATGGCCATAGCTGCAAAAAGTTAACATTCATCACTGCTTAAAAATTTTGCCGTCAACATTTCCAGTCAAGTAAAATGTATGCGAGACTACTAGAGGTGACAGCCGCATATCTAACTTTGCTTTCCATATAAATGCAATTCGGTTTGATCCTCGCTAGTCAGTTTGCCGTCTTACTCTGATGATGATCATGGAATGTTGAAATGCGTCAGTGCGTTGCGACTGGCAGTAGTTTTGTTATGTTTTTCGACGTCTGGTTAAATACAATGGAATTGGTTTTACTTCAAGCTCGCCAAACTTGATTTAAAGAATTGTTACCACTACCTGCGCAATCAATGATTGTTGGTAGTATTTCTTCAGTTAGATAAAGACGAGCAAGACCTGCCAAGGCGCCAGCCGCGGGAGTTTTCTTCAGCAGCTGAAACTTGGCCTTCGCATTTGACATGATTACTCAAATCCCGTCACTAATCATTTAAGACGATGTTACTGCGTAGTCAATTCAAACACGAGGTTTCGTATGATAAAGGATGATGGCTCTATGCATTTAGACCCGTCAGGTTTCTTACATACACAAACTAGCTGAATAGCTTCTTTTTGCCAATCGTCAGCTTTGACATTTGTTAGGGGTTTTCGTACTAGTTACGGTTCTAATAGCATTGGAATATGTTAAAGTACTTCAGCATAATAGTATTCAAACTATGCATAAAATCGGGTATATACATATTTGCAACCAATTAAAGTCATTCAAAAGTGAAGAAATAATTTGTTTCACTTATGACACGTAACACGTTCATTGATATGCAAGTATGTATTGGTGTTGCGAACCTAGTAGCAAATTAGTTCAGTTGTCATCAGAAGGATAAACCAAAGACGGCATGAACGGAAAATATAAGTTCGTGCACATTCGTTTCGTGCTTTCTAGAGACTCATCAGTTGGAGACGGGATTACGCTCTTTACCAATTATATATTTGGGTGAGGAATGTGGGATAATAGGACGGTACACTATTCTAGACGAATGTGTAAACCTATAGTAGTGAAGCTAACATCATATAAAGTCTCTAAATGCGACTTCAACGCCAACTCACACTATATAATATATATACCGAGTCTGTAAAGGATACTAACACTATGGCTATTGTCGTTAGTAACCGATACCAAAATTATAGTACCGAAAATGTACATGGTACTAACACTATTGTTTCCGAGTCGATATAATGGTAATAGCAAAATAATTAGCATAAACTTAAACCGTTCACTGACGCAAAAATCAATATTAATAAATTAATTTAGTCGTTTGTTGAAGCCGACCTGTTGCTTCTCACTTTATTAGACCCATGCAAAAGATTATTTTTTGTTCCAATTGGTCGACTCGGTACTGTGCAAGTCATCACTAGGGGAAAATGTAGTCTTACAGATGTGGGGTTTTTAAACTGAACTTTAGGTCAAAAAGAGACGCTATATAGGTTCCAACTAAAGAAAGGCTAACTAAGTAACTTTGATTAGTATATAACTGAGAAATATGTGTTACGTGTGGCCGGTTGGCTCAGTGGTTAAAGCAACAGATTCAGAAGCAGACTTGCAGTACGTGATGAGTTCCCAATAAAAATGAAACTGGTTTACTGGACGAGTTGCCTTTTCTACAGTACAAAATGTTTAACGTATACTGACAAATGTATGTATATAATGGAACAGGTGTTTATATCAAGATCACAATCTTGATTTAAATAATAAAACAAATGTGAGGTATACAATAGACCAAGCAATGACTGCGCGGGTGTTAAAAACAATCCATTAAATCAAATTTGCGAATTTAAAATAAACACCAATCTCAATTCGACCTTCCATGATCATCATCAGAGTAAGACGGCAAACTGACCAACGAGGATCTAAACGAATTGCACATGTATGAAAAGCAAACCTGATTCAAAGAATTTTTATCACCTCCAACGCAATCATTGATTTTTTAATTTTATTATCTATGAATATGTGACGAATTCTGCAAAAAGTTAATTCTCGTGCCTGCGTAAAAATTCTGCATTCGATATTTCCTATCAAGTAAAATTTATGCTAAACTACTAGATGTGAGAACGGCATATCCAATTTTGCTTTTCTTTCATATGCATTGCGGTTTGATAAATGCAGTAAGTTTGCTGTCATGTCTGTCGTGTATGGATGGTTGAAATATCTCCACGACAATGACTGACAGTAGTTTTTTATGTTCATTTAAATCAAAGTTGAGACCATGATATAAACACCTGTCTCATCGTTTACATACATACATAAACTAAGTATTGTACAATGTTGCTGAATTGCCTAAATATAATTGGATTGGTGTTTATTTCATGTTTGCAAACATGATTTAAAGAAATATGAGGTATGTCGGTGCTAAATGTCTGTTGCACCTTAAATTAGTTTTATTATTCTTTGTTTGATGAGGAAATTTTTTCCATCCTCGGGTAGATCTCACGCTTAATGACGTAGCAAGCAGTAAAATAGTTTCAATAACCATTGAATTTGGTAGCTTCAGATGTAATATTGCTTTAAAAGTTGTCAACATATACTATCCAACAATTAGTTTTATGCAAGTATGTATTAGGTGTTGCAAACCTAGTAACAAATTAGTTCAGTTGTGACCAAAAGGATAAACCAAAGGCAGCATGAACGGCAAGTATAATCTCATGCACATTCGTTTCGTGCTTACTGGCGACTCATCAGTAGGAGCCGGTATTACGCCCTTTAAACACTATATATATATATATATATATATATATATATATATATATATATATATATATATATTCTTATAATTAGGAAAACAACACAAATAACAAAGTGGATAAGGCCATTTATTTCGTGAATACTAATCATCTCTTATACAATCATACATATTTATACATTTTGGGTTGTCCATTGGTTATGTTATCGGTGACAAATCTGACTCGTCATTACTGCTGTCACCGATAGCATAACCAATGTTTCTTAAATATATATGATTATATAGAAGATGATGTCACGAAAATAATAATATCCACTGATATTATGTTATTTTCTAACAAATACTGTCAATTAATTAAGGCATGGATATAGCTATATATATATATATATATATATATATATATATATATATATATATATATATATATATATATATTAGTTTTCCGTGTCATATTAATAAGGCTATTTCGGAAGCTTTGAAATGTAATCAGCTTGTGTGCAATCCAATTAGGTTCGACATGCAATGCAAGTGAGTGAACAGACAGTACGCAAGTCACGCCGCAATGATGCAATAGAAGAGTTGGCCGACAAACGTCTTGGCAAGGCTTTGCTAGCAGAGCTGCATGCGAGTAAAGAGCCAGACAAGAGCGGAGCTCTGGAGCGCTGGTTATCTAGTTTTGGGGCGTCGCCTGGACAAGTTACAGGTTAGAACGTATTTAAAAAGAGATGAATGCAAATCATGCAAAATTTTGTTACACAGAGCATGCACGGTTTCCTTTCGTGGGTGGTTGATTTGTACCATCAGTTCCGCAAAGATCCGATTGATCCATATTTCCAAGTACGCATAGAATTAGTCTTCGTGGTGGCTGGATGTTGATTCGTCCTATCACTTCAAAGGCTGCCACATCATTCGTATTAACCACAGGTAATAAAGTTGACTGGAAACGTTTCGGCAATTTATTTCCAATACCTTCATCAGGCTTGTAATTACACATAGTACAATGCAGACATTAGCAGATTTAAGCAAATGTGGTTAACTCTTTATAAAACAGATCTATTTATAATTTAATTTTCGACTTACAAATGATTTGAATTAATCATGAGCTTCAGCACTCAAAACTCTACAAATAAATATACATGGAGAACATGAAAACACCCATATAACAACTACACATTATCTTTTCCTTGTGGTGTGACGCAAGGTGTTTGAATCCACTGTCTACCTGATTATTCCATATATTTTGACTCCATTTTACTGAAGTCTTTATCAATAAAAAGCACATCAAACAAACAATTTGAAAATCAATGACTTGGCATATTGATTGTCCAATTGTTTGTGTGATGTGCTTCCCATTGAAAAAGACTTCAGCAAAAAGAAATCGAAATATGAATAATCGATGAGCTAGTCAGATCTAAGCTACTAGTGTCATCACAAAGGGAAGGTAATTAATCTATTTCCTGTCGTGCAGCATGTTTATTCTAAAACTATATATATATATATATATATATATATATATATATATATATATATATATATATATATATATATATAAGTGATAGTGTGTGTGTATGTATATAAAAATAGTGTTTGCGTGTGTGCGCGTTGATATGTAATGATTGAAATTTTACTGTTAATAATTACGGCAGGATGGCTCATTGTTAAGAGCACCACATTCCGAAGCAGACGTACTCAGGTGCAATCCCAATACGCGGCAAATTCTGGACTATGCGTGATGAGTTCCAATTAGGATGAAACCGGTAAACTGGATGAATTACCTTTAATACACTATACATAGCTTGGAATATACTAACAAATGAATGTACTTAATGGGTCAGGTGTTTATATCAAGATCGCAACCTTGATTAAAAAAAACTGTACATGAAGTTGACTCTAATGTTGCTTTCATCAAGGAGATTGCACTCTCTGTACGATCAAAATTAATTTGGGTGTTGGGCTTATTGGATGCTCATACTGTTCAGTAGCCATTAAACACAAAGTGCATGTGTAAGTTGAATTATTGTTTTTAGTAGTGCAGACATTTTTATGCTTTCGTGATTCCACATAGCGTAACCATTGACTGGTGTGCTTATCCTTAATTGCTTTTTTATTTACTAAAATTAATGTTTTTGCCTTTTAGATGGCGGTAAGTATTCTGCATTTGAAAGTGCAGCAAGACGAGAGAGAAGAAAACGACGAATTCACCAGCTTGAAAAGGAGTTTGTTGGCCAGTTCCCTAGTGTAACATCGAGCAATCAACCAATTTTGGATAATTTGAATGTATGAACGATATTTTGTTTAAAAAATTCCTAGATATCATTGTAATCAAAAACTATATTTGTCTAAAATGGTTATAGATTCTTAGAATTTTCACTTTAAGGCATAAATCACGGAACTATTAACTTCTGGTATTTTTCTTAAATAAAACTGGTTTATTATTTAATTAAACGAAACGAATGTGCACGAGATTATACTTTTCGTTCATGCTGTCTTTTGTTTATCATTCTGGTCATAATTGAACCAATTTGTTACCCAATACATAATTGCATATATATTATTTCTCCGCAAAAAACAGTATTTAACTGTAATATATTGAATTGAATGATGTCATGCTTACCGCGAAATGTGATAACTGATATCGATCAAAGCCAGAGTGTATGGATTTACTGGAGTAACAGGTGTTCAGAAATTGTTGTAATTCTCAATTTCGGTGAACTATAGCATAAATTTATATCCATCATGTTGGTACCATGTACCGACTCGGTAAACCATAGTGTTAGTACCATGTACCTTTTCGGTACAATACTGTTGGTATCGGTTACTAACACAATATCCAGTGTTGGTATCCTTTACAAGTTCGGTATACATATTATATAGAGCGAGTTAGCGTCGATGTCGCTTTGTCGAGACTTTACATGATGTTAGCTTCACTTCTGCAGGTTTACACATTCGTCTAGGCGATTGTACCGTCCTACTTTCCCACATTTCTCACCCAAATATATAGTGGTTAAAGGGCGTAATACCGGCTCCAACTGATGAATCGCCAGTAAGCACGAAACAAATGTGCACGAGATTATACTTTTTGTTCATGCTGTCTTTTATTTATCCTTGTGGTCATAATTTAGCTAATTTGTTACTAGGTGCGCAACACCTAATACATAATTGCATACATATTAGTTCTCCACAACAATCAATATAAAACTGGTATATTGGTGTGTAAAACATGTTAAAATGAATTTAAGGATATATTACAGTTAAATATTGCTTGTTTCGAAGAGCTAATATATATGCAAGTATGTATTAGGTGTTGCGAACCTAGAAACAAATTAGTTCAGTTGGACCAGAAGGATAAACCAAATGCAGCATGAACGGAAAGTATGATCTCATGCACATTCGTTTCGTGCTTACTGGCGACTAATCAGTAGGAGCCGGTATTACGCCCTTTAACCACTATATATTTGGTAGAAGAATGTGGATAACTGATATCGATGAAGGCCAGAGTGTATGGTTTAACTGGAGTAACAGGTGTTCGGAAATTGTTGTAATTCTCAATTTGGGTGAACTTTAGCATAGAGTTATATCCATCAGGTTGGTATCATGTACCGACTCGGAAACCATAGTGTTAGTATCCGGTATTCATCGATTTCAAAAAAAGATATCAGTTACTAAAACAATGGCCATAGTGTTAGTATCCTTTACAGACTCGGTATATATATTATATAGTGTGAGCTAGCATTGAAGTCGCATTGTCGTTGACTTTAGATTATGTTAGCTTCACTATTACAGGTTTATACATTCGTCTAGGAGATTGTACCGTCCTATTATTCCACATTCTTCTACCGAATATATAGTGGTTAAAGGGCGTAATACCGGCTCCTACTGATGAGTCGCCAGTAAGCACGAAACGAGTGTGCATGAGATTATAATTTCCGTTCATGCTGCCTTTGGTTTATCCTTCTGGTCACAACTGAACTAATTTGTTACTTGGTTGGCAAAACCTAATACATACTTGCATATATATTAGTTCTTCGCAACAAAACAGTATTTAACTGTAATATATTGAATTGAATGATGTCATGCTTACCGCGAAATGTGATAACTGATATCGATGAAGGCCAGAGTGTTTGGTTTAACTGGAGTAACAGGTGTTCGGAAATTGTTGTAATTCTCAATTTGGGTGAACTTTAGCATAAATTTATATCCATCAGGTTGGTATCATGTACCGACTCGGAAACCATAGTGTTAGTATTCGGTACTCATCGATTTCAAAACAGGTATCAGTTACTAACACAATAGCCATAGTGTTAGTATCCTTTACAGACTAGGTATATATATTATATAGTGTGAGTTAGCATTGAAGTCGTATTGTCGTTGACTTTAGATTATGTTAGCTTCACTATTACAGGTTTACACATTCGTCTAGGAGATTGTACCGTCCTATTATTCCACATTCTTCTACCAAATATATAGTGGTTAAAGGGCGTAATACCGGCTCCTACTGATGAGTCGCCAGTAAGCACGAAACGAATGTGAATGAGATTATACTTTCCGTTCATGCTGCCTTTGGTTTATCCCTTCTGGTCACAACTGAACTAATTTGTTACTAGGTTCGCAAAACCTAATACATACTTTTATGGATATATGTTTGATTGCACTAAACCCAAATTCAGGAGGCTGTAGCAAATTTATCAGGAGAAAAAACATTATTACCGCTATAGAAAGTTTTTCCTGTTTAAAATTAATAAATTGGCAAAATACTGGGTATTGCATAATTACCTGTTCCGTAATTTGACTAACGATTGATTGTGACCAGTTGAAAACGGAATCTAGTGCTCTATTCTATGAGCCACCCTGCCGCACACTATACACGTTTTTCAATTATATACTAACCAATGTATCTTGGTTAGATTTTCCTTTAAGTAGAGTTTATGTAGCATCCCTTTAGCCCAAAAGTGGGATTTGTCATAGTAGTTGTTGACACTTATGATGAGCCAATAAATAAATGAGACTTTCTAGCTTTGGTTTATCCTCTCTGCCCAATAATATTATTAGAGTACACGTGTAAATACTCCGATCATCGTCAACATTAATCTTGGTTCAACAGAGGTATGCGTTTCCATTCCTTAAGAACTAGTACCACATCACTTGTACTAAATACAATTTGTCAAGCAGCAGGAACCGCGTTATATAGACGTAACGTGTTCTGGTCTTAATTGAATTACTTCGTTACAATAAAATTGCATACATATTTGGTCTCCGCAAAAGAACCACATATTACTATTATATAGTTAAGGTAGCCTGACAAGTCTACTCATTTAAGAATCATCTTGCTTGAAAATTAATTTGCCTTTCAACGCAAACCAAACGAAGAATGTCAACGTGTTAACCAATAGAAAGTTATTCAAATTCCCGCACGCGCAAAACAGGTCTTCAGTAATTTGCTTTTATTAACACAACAAACGCTGGGATATTTTAAAGCGCGTGACATCTGACTATCTGCTATTGGAATCATAAACACAGACAGAAGTGCACTAACGCAGACACGCCCTACCAAATCCGTGCATATGTGCGAATAGACATCAAAATTATGGTACATACATTGACAAATACTATTCCATGTGTGATTGATAATCACCATTTTGAGTATGGCTGGTGTAATGTATGCCCTAAGCTTACATTCAGATATTTACCATAAGTAAATTCTTTCACTTTATCTAATCCACTTTTATGCAAAACTGACTTTCGGATTATAGAACATATACAATAAAACACCTGATAACTTATCGATAATACGCATTACATTACAATCAATGCATCTTCAATCCACCAAATTTATTATCAATAAGTTCCCACTCTGTGTTTTCATTATCTAAATCAATTTTGCAGCTTTGAAATAAATACCAATCACACTCTTTTAACCAGGCGCACAGCATAGCATACCTACCATTTGGCACACGTCTGTTCATATTGTCCTGTGAAAACTTGTCATGACGTCAGAAATAGCCGCACCTTTAAAGACGCTTTTTTGTATGGTTGAAGCCCTAACGACTCCTTCAGTGACGTTTTCCTACTCGACAACGAAAACGTTTTCTACAACGGCTGGCTCCAACGATGACATGTTGACGACTTCACAGAAAGCTGTTCAACCATTAATCGTGTCACAAAAGGGAAGTACCGTTGCAATTAATGAATCTTTGAATGAGAAATGGTTATCACATAGTCATCATCATTATCAACAACAGCAGCAATACCAAAATAACAATATTGATTATCATCACCAATTAGATAATTTATCTTCTGAAGTTTTATCAGAAAACCAACCGATTATACTGGGTAAAGCAGATAATTTAGAACTCGTTTGCCCAAGTTATCTCCAAGTTTGTACTCCGCTGAATGGAGGCATGAAACTGACAGACTACTGCAATTTAGAGAGGCAAAGAGCAGGGTTTATATCCACTAATCAGGCATTTGCAAAAAAATCAGTTTTCTACAACGACCCTGCAGATTCTTGTATTAATTTAACTACATACTCTACCGCTGAAGGGAATCTGGCATACTGCAGTTCGTTGTATGAGGCCTCATCTTACTTCCAACCAGAATATGATGATCGCAATGAACCAATATACTTAAATGGCCCACTTTCACCGAGCTATTCAAATAAATCCATTCAATTTTCCTGTCCAATCACAGTGAATCAGCAGTGCACTTCATTTTGCTATCAAGAAGACACACCTCCACTGATGCCCGTCACACTAGATGATAGTTCGCCTACAATCCTCAATTCATCCTCATCTTATGAGGAGGAAGAGG
Source organism: Eudiplozoon nipponicum (assembly GCA_029291075.1). Classification (NCBI taxonomy): domain Eukaryota; kingdom Metazoa; phylum Platyhelminthes; class Monogenea; order Mazocraeidea; family Diplozoidae; genus Eudiplozoon; species Eudiplozoon nipponicum. Next base: position 7,704 of record JAQBSW010012121.1, on the reverse strand, counting down.
TAGTGGTAAGACTTTTATCGCATGAAAATAATGGAAAGATACAACCTCTTTCTTATTCTTCGCCGAATACTACCAGATATAATGATGACACTCCCACAAATCCGAGTAACATTTCCGCCAAAATTTTATTAGCTGAATATGAGCATAAGCAAGCAAAGGAATATTATTCGTGCCTTCAAGTTGACCACGAACACGGAGATTATACGTCCATGCAGTATTTATCATTATTTGAAGGAATTAATGAAAGTAAAAATAGCACGCCAGGATGCCCGGAAATCAACTTAGAGAGCGTAACTACTGGAGTGGCGGAACAGGATAATTTTGAAAGCTCTCGCCTTAAACCCGATGAACCTATTGGCTATGCGTATACTCCTGAGTCGTTGTTGTCAACTGCAAATGATTTACAGGCGACAAATACTCTGCCGAATTTTGTTCATGCAAATTTAGCTTCAACTTCATGCGGTGAATTATCCACCAGATCATCTCTTTCAACTTTCAGGCCGTCAACCGAAGAAGGCGCGTCGTCAGCCCAATTGACACCACAAACCATTCAGAAGTCGGCGAGGAATTCTTGTATTTCAGCGCCACAACCATTTGAATGCGCCAGAAGCTTTATTCGACGACGAAACGCTCGAGAACGTGACAGAGTCCGCTGCGTCAACGCTGGATACGAGGCTTTAAAACGTAGACTACCCGCGATGGCGTTCAAGATGACACCCCCGACAGGCAACTTCCGACATACACCAGTGATAAGCGGGAAGGAGAGACCTTGTAACACCTTGGCTTTTAAAGGCGGTCACCCAGGATTGATTAGTGATAACAAATTGCTTAGTAGGCAAGAAAACTCACCGAGTAGATTCACACACGATCGGACCAGCGATCACAAACAAGATATCGTAGTTGTCAGTCACGAGAAACGAATGTCGAAGGTGGATATTTTGAGGGCAGCGATTGCTTACATAAAAGTACTTGAAGCTACACTCAGTGCTTGACTAAAAAACAACTTCTACTTGCCGGTACTTTGTGGAGTAGGGGGCGCCATTGCTGGAACAACAGGTGGACGCCATCGCCGAAATAGCAGGTGTCGACGCAGTTATTGTCAATTCACAAAATTAACCCTACGTGAGCAGGTTCCCAGCAGAGCTATATTCCGTGATGTGAACTAAATTTATTGACATATCTCTACAGAAAGTCGATTAAATTCGAAAATGAAAATGTTTGCACGAATTTAAATTAAAAATGGTTAAATATTAGGTTCAAGCTCGGCATCCAATCCGACGGATTTAACTATTAAATGAAATTCGGCTGAATACCATCTGTTTGACTGATCTTTTTCCACGTTTAGAAGCAGAATAGTGTATTAATGTGTCGTATTTTATTGTTCTATGCATTAAAATAATGTAGAAGACAGTAAAACGTGTTTTGTAGTGGTAATAAGAAATGCTTAATATTGTGGATTTTATGGCAGCATCTTTCCTATTTAAATATTGATCGATCTAAATCGGTAAGCGGCTCATCCTATGAGCATGTTAAAAAGCAAAATAGCATGGTTCTAGCCACAATGTATGATGTAACTTCGAAAGAAGAACAGCCTTTCCCGAGCTTATCAATCACGCAACTAGAATCTGCCTATTTCATTCAAGAACACGAAATGTGTACTAATCGGTCGAGGCTTTCAGATCCCCATCCATTTAAAGCGGACGCGAAAATGAATTCATATTACGTATTACAATTTTTTTTATTTTAAGCAAACATACATTGAGTGGGTAGTCTCAGCAACTTATTTGATTTAATTAAGTTTACGAACTTGAATATACAACAATACTCATTTTTAACCAATCACACACTATATAAATACTATCGTTAATACCACGGGTTGACGCATTTCAGCCTTACAGAGTCAGCTTTAAGATATGAAGTCAAACTGAAAAAGAATGGTGATATCGAAATCTGTTTTATGGATTTAAAATTCAGAATTTAAACTCTCACTTATAGTAAACATACATATATTTTACCTTTAACAGTTATATATTCTTTTTTGCGAAGAGCTAATAAATACGCAACTATGTATTGAGTATTGCGTGCCTAATAACAAATTTGTTTAAACAGTCACTAGTAAGCATGAAACGCAAGTGTACATAAGATTAAGCCTTTTTTCGTGTTGACTTAAGTATACCCAACACACAAATACTTATATATTAGATCTCCACGGCAAAGAATATCTAACTTTACAGACTCGGTATATATATATATATTCTATATCTGATAAAATTTCTTTTGTTTTTGCACACAGGAAGGGTATAATAAATATAAATATATATATATATATATATATATATATATATATATATATATTATATAGTGTGAGTTAGCGTTGAAGTCACAGGTTTACACATTCGTCTAGGAGATTGTACCGTCCTATTATTCCACATTCTTCTACCAAATATATAGTGGTTAAAGGGCGTAATACCGGCTCCTACTGATGAGTCGCCAGTAAGCACGAAACGAATGTGCATGAGATTATACTTTCCGTTCATGCTGTCTTTGGTTTATCCTTTGGTCACAACTGAACTAATTTGTTACTAGGTTCGCAAAACCTAATACATACTTGTTTTCATGACTACCCAAATTTGCGATAATCGATTTCGATCGATTTCAGAGTGTAAAGCTTCATTAAAGTGGCCGGTTTTCATAAATTGTTCTTGTTCTCCATTTTAATGTAATTTATTATTTCTCAAAAACCATAGTGCTAATCCACCATACGGGTTTGATACATATTATTTATAGTGAGGGGGCTCTAAAGTCTCATTGTGGAAAATATTATATGAAATTAGCACTATTGAATAAACATATTAATAAGAGATTGCACAGATCAACTGTCCTAAATTTCTTGACCAGACATATAGGAAATTATGTGTGCAGTACTGGTCCCTAAATATTAGTCCTCAGTTAGCACTAAAAACATTTGTCTATGAGGTTATACATTTCGTTCATGCTGACTTGGTATATCGTTCTATTACTGTTTGAACCAATTTGTTACTAGGTACGAAACTACGAATACCTAATTGCATTCATTGTAAATAACGTAAAATTTCGGCAGCATAATTTTTATTCTGTCGCAAGTTTCGTCAAAAGTATAAATTTAATAAAACTAAGCAACCATAGATTACGCGGATGGTGGCCTTAATCTCGTTTATTCAAATGAAGTTTGCCCAATTGGAAGACGATTGCTGGTAATTTTAAAAGAAACATGTTGCGCGACAGGGAATAAATCATTTACCTGATTATCGGGTTGCGATCCGATTTGTTTGCATCCGCTGTCGTCCTGATTTTTTCTCCAAAATTTTCGATTAACAGATACGGTTATCTTTTTCAATGGAAAGCTCAACATAATAAGTTGAAAATCAATATGTCAAGTGGAAATATTAGTTTAAACTGCCCCATTTATACTTGTTGTTAGATCTCTTAAGCATAAAATGCTAGGAAAGTGTATGTCAAATTGGTTTGTGTATATGTCTGCATGTGTACACGCTTCGAAATGAGATTACAGTGATTTAGTCACAATTACTGACAACTCATTAGATAAGCGTACGCCATGCCTGTGTGTATGCATTCTCGTATTCTGGTAATTTTGTCGTTTCTCGACTGGTTGTAAAAGGGATTCGTGTTTTTTAAGTCTGCAAAAAATATTTAAATAAAAAACGTGGCTGATAAAATAAAATGGGATTGGTGTTTATTTTAATTTCACAAATTTGTTTCAAAGATCAAATAACACTTGCTATTAAACAAAGATAATAAAGCTATAACGATGTTAAATCCACAAAAGAATGACATCTTGAGAAACGTGAATTCGAATTCATTAGAAAAGGGACCGAAATAAGAGCCATGTTGATTTATGGGTTGCATGTGATTGATTCTAAATGCATATGTGTTCAAAATTAATGGAAAAAATAAAAAAAGTAAATGTGATACCGTCCTATTATTCCACATTCTTTGACCAAATATATAGTGGTTAAAGGGCGTAATACCGACTTCTACTGATGAGTCGCCAGTTAGCACGAAACGAATTTGCATGAGATTATACATTCCGTTCATGCTGCCTTTGATTTATCCTTCTGGTCACAACTGAACTAATTTGTTATTAGGTTCGTAACACCTAATACATACTTGCAAATGTGATACATACACGTGGATAGAAGCTCAATAAACCTGAGAATTTATAGCTCTTCGGAGAATTATCAGAATAATTCTGCAATGTTGATAAAGGTGATAAATTTGTTCTCAATAACTCTGAAGAATAACTAGATTATAAAGTTAAAAATCATGGCAAATTTTTCAATTCCTATTGAATACATGCCAAAGAGGTTAATTATTACATAATCTGTCAGGATTGCCCAGATCCTCCTAGACAAATTTAGAACAAAAGTTTAATCAAATGTAACCAAAGTGATGTTAAGGCAGAAAGAGGAAAGGCGCAAACCGAACTATTAATTGAAATGATCAAGTGTGGAGCCACTCTTCACTAATATGTGCTATAGCTGGTAAAGGTGGTGCAACGGATCAAATGAATCAGGCAGATTAAATTGATAGTATGTACGATTTTTTAAATAAACGTGTTGTTTATAATAAGATAAATAAAGTCCACAGTGGCAAAATTCTGGACTGCAATTGAAGACTTCTTAATCAAGACGAAATCAGTCTACTGGACTAATTGCCTTTTCCAAATTATACAATGCTCAGTTTATTCTAGTAAGTTTATAAGTAATGGGATGGGTGCCTATATGAAGCTCACAACCTTGATTTTAATAATTTCTAATTAAACAATATTTATTTGTAATTGAATTAGAAAATACTCATGTCTTTCAGATCACATAATGGAGAAAATATCATTTTATAAATAAAATTCGTAAGAACAATTTAGTACGGAATGATAGACTAAATGAATTACAATGGTGCGGCAGGGTGACTCAGTGGATAGAGTACCAGATTACGAAGCAGACGTGTCCGCGGCATATTCTAGATAGTACGTGATGAGTTAGAAATAAAGGCGAAACCCGTCTACTGGATGAATTGCCTTTTTCACATTATGCAATACTTAGTTTATACCGACAAATGTATGTACATAATGGGTCAAGTGTTAATATCAACATTGCAACTTTGATTATTGTAATTGTTATCACCGCTCGCGCAACCAATGTTCGTTGAATTAAAACCTGTTTTGGAGATGAACTTTCATAATTACCTGATCTGTGTTGTGAATAACAGAAGATTTCTTCCGTTCAGTTTCTTTGACGGGGACATATCGCATATCATTACCGGTATCCATCGTCGGTCAACAATAAAGCACGTCCTACAAACAAGCTAATAAAGATTTAGTGGCTTGTTTCTAAGTCTTGTAATGTAATCTCGATCTACAAAGGATAATGGTAATAGTAACCTAAATATCTCTATCAGAGTGAATGGTAGACTGGCAAGTCTAGATATTACATCAATGTATACTAACATCGCCGAGCAAGCACCATTGGAGTGCGTTAAACGTTCTTAAACTGAATTTGTGGAAGTAAAATGATGTTAAGAGATATAATTGTATGTATTTTATAAAGAAGTTAAAGATACGACTGGCGGTAGTTTTGAAGTTGTTTGACGACTGATTAAATACAATTGGCAGGGTGTTCACTTCAGGCTCGCAACCATGATTTAAGAGCTTTTACCACCACCCACGCAATAAATGTTTCTTTAAAGATAAAGATGTCCCATAGGAGAAACATATTCTGTCCCAGTTGCGAACATTTTAATGCATAATGTGAAACAATATATTTTGGTAAGGAAGTCCCTCAATCCAAAAGTTTTTGTGAATTTATTTTTAATATTGTCGTAATTTGGCTAATGAATTGGCGAAACTTCTTAATTCAGTTTGTGAAAGTTAATTCAAACTACTCTGAAAGGATAAATAAAAGGAGCTGTCCATTTTGGATGTATAATTGAGACGGAATGGTTGTATATTAGAAAAGGATGTTTATAGGAATGTTAAACAAACACGTATCCTATTAAATTTCTTCTCTAACCACTCAAATGAAAGGAACAAGTATTCTAAATTCAATTATGTTATGAATTCTTAAATAAAAAAGATGATAAACTGCAAAGATTGAAAGACATATTATCGACAATTGAATATCTCGTACAAGAATAGGAAAGGTAATTATAGACATTTTCGACAACTGATTAAATACAATGGGCTTGGTGTTCACTTCAAGCTCGCAGACATGAGTTGAAGAATAAAGATGTGCTTATCGCTCCAAGAAATTTAACAATTACATGTCACATGTTTTGACTAGCATTTGTTAGTCAATTCAAGGAAAGATAATGACGCAATACCAAGTTGCTCACAACGTTATTTCTTTTAAATTAAACAGTTATGGAGTTACGTGTTAAATTTCGTTGAAACTGCTTCATTTCTACTTGCCGATAGATGTCGTAATCATAATTGACTTTTAACTAGATACATTTGCCTGATGTGTAGGTGTGCCGGGTGTGTCTGCACGTGTGCGATAATCAAAGTGAAATTGTAGAGATCTCACAACAACTGTTGACGATATACCGGTGTTTGTCTTATAATGAAAGACAGAGGGAGGCTAGTTATAACTTGATGTCTAAAAAGATGTTAAATAGCCTTCACCTAAAGGTAAAGCTAACCAAAAACGTTAATTAGTACATAATTGAAAATTGCGTGTAGTGTGCGGTTGGTGACGCAGTGGATTTGCACAGACTTTGAAGAAAACGCTCCCAGGTTTCAGTCATGTCGTGGGACAATTCTGGAGGGTACATGAAGAATTGCAAATAAAAATGAAACCGGTCTATTGAATTAATTTCTCTTTTTATATTATACAATGCTTTGTTTATACTGCCAAATTTGTTAATATGGAATTGACATTTATATCAATCTCGCAACCCTCATTAGAGTAATTATTATCATCACCCGTACCATCAATTATTGTTTAATTATATAACTCTTCAATGCAATACCCTGTACACAGCTGGCGTGTTGTCTGGACTACAACCTCATATTCTGAGTGGCTAGTTTGAACCTGGGTAAAATCAAACCTGGGTATTAATCATACCAAGTAGGAAACCATGCCATTGGTTAAGGTAATGTCAACTGAAAGAGTTAGCTATGAGCAGTTTTATATAATTTAGTTTCAGGTTTAGTACAATTGTAATAGTTTTTTATCCCTCTATCTAGAATGAAATTTTTGTGGAAGTAAAATGGTGTTAAGAGATATTATTGAAACAATAAATGTATTTATGTCTTCTACCTAATTTACGTTCAGAAAATAATTTAAAAACAAGTTAAAGATGCGACTGGCGGTAGTTTTGGTGTTGTTCGTCGACTGGTTAAATAAAATGGGATGGGTGTTTTTACTTTAAGCTTGCAAACTTGATTTAAAGAATTTTTACTACCACCCACGTAATAAATGTTTTTTAAAAGTTAAAGATGCCCCATAGGAGAAATATATTCTATTCCGGTCGCGAAAAATTTAATGTTTAATGTGAAACAATGTATCTTGGTAAGGAAGACCCTCAAGCCTCTATGTTTACACATTTCTATTTTGTTTTGATTTCCAATTTCTATATAAAGATATTTTCATCAGTAGATACTTGAGGAGATAATGTAAAAGAAACGTTTCTTGTATCTGATAAAATTTA
>JAQBSW010012120.1:0-17799 GCA_029291075.1 Eudiplozoon nipponicum | reverse complement strand
TTGCCTGATCCTTTATGGCTTGTGCGAGATTGCTGATGGCTTGTGCGAAATTGCTGTTATTTAACAGACTATTTTGGGTAAATGCACGCAGTAAATGCCATAGAGAAGAAATCGAGTAGCAATTATAATAAGATTTTGTGGCGGAATTGCCTGATCCTTTATGGCTTGTGCGAGATTGCTGATGGCATGTGCGAAATTGCTGTTATTTAAAAGTCTATTTTGAGTAAATGCACGCAGTAAATGCCATAGACAAGAAATCGAGTAACTATTGTTATAGGAGTTTGTGGCGGAATTGCCTTATCCTTTATGGCTTGTGCGAGATTGCTGATGGCTGGTGCGAAATTGCAGTTACTGAACAGACTATTTTGGGTAAATGCACGCAGCAAGTGCCATAGACAAGAAATCGAGTAACAATTATAAGAGGATTTTGAGGCGGAATTGCCTGATCCTTTATGGATTGTGCGAAATTGCTGTTATTGAACAGACTATTTTGGGTAAATGCACGCAGTAAATGCCATAGACAAGAAATCGAGTAGCAATTATAATAGGATTTTGAGGCGGAATTGCCTGATCCTTTATGGCTTGTGCGAGATTGCTGATGGCTTGTGCGAAATTGCTGTTACTGAACTGGCTATTTTGGGTAAATGCACGCAGCAAGTGCCATAGACAAGAAATCGAATAACAATTATAATAATATTTTGAGACGGAATTGCCTGATCCTTATGGCTTGTGCGAGATTGCTGATGGCTTGTGCGAAATTGCTGTTATTTAAGAGAGTTTTTTCGGTAAATGCACTCAGTAAATGCCATAGACAAGAAATCGAGTAGCAATTATAATAGGATTTTGAGGCGGAATTGCCTGATCCTTATGGCTTGTGCGAGATTGCTGATGGCTTGTGCGAAATTGCTGTTATTTAACAGACTATTTTGGGTAAATGCACGCAGTAAATGCCATAGAGAAGAAATCGAGTAGCAATTATAATAGGATTTTGAGGCGGAATCGCCTGATCTTTATTGCTTGTGCGAGATTGCTGATGGCTTGTGCGAAATTGCTGTTATTTAACAGACTATTTTGGGTAAATGCACGCAATAAATGCCATAGAGAAGAAATCGAGTAGCAATTATAATAGGATTTTGAGGCGGAATTGCCTGATCTTTATGGCTTGTGCGAGATTGCTGATGGCTTGTGCGAAATTGCTGTTATTGAACAGACTATTTTGGGTAAATGCACGCAGTAAATGCCATAGACAAGAAATCGAGTAGCAATTATAATAGGATTTTGAGGCGGAATTGCCTGATCCTTTATGGCTTGTGCGAAATTGCTGATGGCTTGTGCGAAATTGCTGTTATTTAACAGACTATTTTGGGTAAATGCACGCAGTAAATGCCATAGACAAGAAATCGAGTAGCAATTATAATAGGATTTTGAGGCGGAATTGCCTGATCCTTTATGGCTTGTGCGAGATTGCTGATGGCTTGTGCGAAATTGCTGTTATTTAACAGACTATTTTGGGTAAATGCACGCAGTAAATGCCATAGACAAGAAATCGAGTAACAATTATAATAGGATTTTGAGGCGGAATTGCCTGATCCTTTATGGCTTGTGCGAGATTGCTGATGGCTTGTGCGAAATTGCTGTTATTTAACAGACTATTTTGGGTAAATGCACGCAGTAAATGCCATAGAGAAGAAATCGAGTAGCAATTATAATAGGATTTTGAGGCGGAATTGCCTGATCCTTTACGGATTTTGCGAAATTGCTGATGGCTTGTGCGAGATTGCTGTTTTTCAACAGACTATTTTGGGTAAATGCAGCCAGTAAATTCCGTAGAGTAGAAATCGAGCTACAGTTATAATAGGATTTTGAGGCGGAATTGCCTGATCCTTTATGGATTTTGCGAAATTGCTGATGGCTTGTGCGAGATTGCTGTTTTTAACAGACTATTTTGGGTAAATGCACGCAGTAAATGCCATAGAGAAGAAATCGAGTAGCAATTATAATAGGATTTTGAGGCGGAATTGCCTGATCTTTATGGCTTGTGCGAGATTGCTGATGGCTTGTGCGAAATTGCTGTTATTTAACAGTCTATTTTGGGTGAATGCACGCAGTAAATGCCATAGAGAAGAAATCGAGTAGCAATTATAATAGGATTTTGTGGCGGAATTGCCTGATCCTTTATGGCTTGTGCGAGATTGCTGATGGCTTGTGCGAAATTGCTGTTATTTAACAGACTATTTTGGGTAAATGCACGCAGTAAATGCCATAGAGAAGAAATCGAGCAGCAATTATAATAAGATTTTGTGGCGGAATTGCCTGATCCTTTATGGCTTGTGCGAGATTACTGATGGCATGTGCGAAATTGCTGTTATTTAACAGTCTATTTTGAGTAAATGCACGCAGTAAATGCCATAGACAAGAAATCAAGTAACTATTGTTATAGGAGTTTGTGGCGGAATTGCCTTATTCTTTATGGCTTGTGCGAGATTGCTGATGGCTGGTGCGAAATTGCAGTTACTGAACAGACTATTTTGGGTAAATGCACGCAGCAAGTGCCATAGACAAGAAATCGAGTAACAATTATAAGAGGATTTTGAGGCGGAATTGCCTGATCCTTTATGGATTGTGCGAAATTGCTGTTATTGAACAGACTATTTTGGGTAATTTCACGGATTAAATGCCATAGACAAGAAATCGAATAACAATTATAATAATATTTTGAGACGGAATTGCCTGATCCTTATGGCTTGTGCGAGATTGCTGATGGCTTCTGCGAAATTGCTGTTATTTAAGAGAATTTTTTGGGTAAATGCACGCAGTAAATGCCATAGACAAGAAATCGAGTAGCAATTATAATAGGATTTTGAGGCGGAATTGCCTGATTCTTATGGCTTTTGCGAGATTGCTGATGGCTTCTGCGAAATTGCTGTTATTTAACAGACTATTTTGGGTAAATGCACGCAGTAAATGCCATAGAGAAGAAATCGAGTAACAATTATAATAGTATTTTGAGGCGGAATTGCCTGATCTTTATGGCTTGTGCGAGATTGCTGATGGCTTGTGCGAAATTGCTTTTATTTAACAGACTATTTTGGGTAAATGCACGCAGTAAATGCCATAGAGAAGAAATCGAGTAGCAATTATAATAGGATTTTGAGGCGGAATCGCCTGATCTTTATTGCTTGTGAGAGATTGCTGATGGCTTGTGCGAATTTGCTGTTATTTAACAGACTATTTTCGGTAAATGCACGCAATAAATGCCATAGAGAAGAAATCGAGTAGCAATTTTAATAGGATATTGAGGCGGAATTGCCTCATCTTTATTGCTTGTGCGAGATTGCTGATGGCTTGTGCGAAATTGCTGTTATTGAACAGACTATTTTGGGTAAATGCACGCAGTAAATGCCATAGACAAAAAATCGAGTAACAATTATCAAAGAATTTTGAGGCGGAATTGCCTGATCTTTTATGGCTTGTGCGAGATTGCTGTTATTGAACAGACTATTTTTGGTAAATGCACGCAGTAAATGCCATAGACAAGAAATCGAGTAACAATTGTAATAGGATTTTGACGTGTAATTGCCTGATCCTTTATGGCTTGTGTGAGATTTCTGTTATTGAACAGACTATTTTGAGTAAATGTACGCAGTAAATGCCAAAGACAAGAAATCGAGTAACAATTTTAATTGGATTTTGAGGTGCAATTGCCTGATCCTTTATGCCTTGTTCAAGATAGCTGTAATTGAACGGACTATTTTGGGTAAATACACGCAGTAAATTCCGTAGAGAAGAAATCGTGTAGCAATTATAATAGGATTTTGAGGCGGAATTGCCTGATCCTTTACGGATTTTGCGAAATTGCTGATGGCTTGTGCGAGATTGCTGTTTTTCAACAGACTATTTTGGGTAAATGCAGCCAGTAAATTCCGTAGAGTAGAAATCGAGCTACAGTTATAATAGGATTTTGAGGCGGAATTCTCTGATCCTTTATGGATTTTGAGAAATTGGTGATGGCTTTTGCGAGATTGCTGTTTTCAACAGACTATTTTTGGTAAATGCACGCAGTAAATGCCATAGAGAAGAAATCGAGTAGCAATTACAATAGGATTTTGAGGCGGAATTGCCTCATCTTTATTGCTTGTTCGAGATTGCTGAAGGCTTGTGCGAAATTGCTGTTATTTAACAGTCTATTTTGGGTGAATGCACGCAGTAAATGCCATAGAGAAGAAATCGAGTAGCAATTATAATAGGATTTTGTGGCGGAATTGCCTGATCCTTTATGGCTTGTGCGAGATTGCTGATGGCTTGTGCGAAATTGCTGTTATTTAACAAACTATTTTGGGTAAATGCACGCAGTAAATGCCATAGAGAAGAAATCGAGCAGCAATTATAATAAGATTTTGTGGCGGAATTGCCTGATCCTTTATGGCTTGTGCGAGATTACTGATGGCATGTGCGAAATTGCTGTTATTTAAAAGTCTATTTTGAGTAAATGCACGCAGTAAATGCCATAGACAAGAAATCGAGTAACTATTGTTATAGGAGTTTGTGGCGGAATTGCCTTATTCTTTATGGCTTGTGCGAGATTGCTGATGGCTGGTGCGAAATTGCAGTTACTGAACAGACTATTTTGGGTAATTGCACGCAGCAACTGCCATAGACAAGAAATCGAGTAACAATTATAAGAGGATTTTGAGGCGGAATTGCCTGATCCTTTATGGATTGTGCGAAATTGCTGTTATTGAACAGACTATTTTGGGTAATTTCACGGATTAAATGCCATAGACAAGAAATCGAATAACAATTATAATAATATTTTGAGACGGAATTGCCTGATCCTTATGGCTTGTGCGAGATTGCTGATGGCTTGTGCGAAATTGCTGTTATTTAAGAGAATTTTTTCGGTAAATGCACGCAGTAAATGCCATAGACAAGAAATCGAGTAGCAATTATAATAGGATTTTGAGGCGGAATTGCCTGATTCTTATGGCTTTTGCGAGATTGCTGATGGCTTCTGCGAAATTGCTGTTATTTAACAGACTATTTTGGGTAAATGCACGCAGTAAATGCAATATACAAGATATCGAGTAGCAATTATAATAGTATTTTGAGGCGGAATTGCCTGATCCTTATGGCTTGTGCGAGATTGCTGATGGCTTGTGCGAAATTGCTTTTATTTAACAGACTATTTTGGGTAAATGCACGCAGTAAATGCCATAGAGAAGAAATCGAGTAGCAATTATAATAGGATTTTGAGGCGGAATCGCCTGATCTTTATTGCTTGTGAGAGATTGCTGATGGCTTGTGCGAATTTGCTGTTATTTAACAGACTATTTTCGGTAAATGCACGCAATAAATGCCATAGAGAAGAAATCGAGTAGCAATTTTAATAGGATTTTGAGGCGGAATTGCCTCATCTTTATTGCTTGTGCGAGATTGCTGATGGCTTGTGCGAAATTGCTGTTATTGAACAGACTATTTTGGGTAAATGCACGCAGTAAATGCCATAGACAAGAAATCGAGTAACAATTATAAAAGAATTTTGAGGCGGAATTGCCTGATCTTTTATGGCTTGTGCGAGATTGCTGTTATTGAACAGACTATTTTGGGTAAATGCACGCAGTAAATGCCATAGACAAGAAATCGAGTAACAATTGTAATAGGATTTTGAGGTGTAATTGCCTGATCCTTTATGGCTTGTGCGAGATTGCTGTTATTGAACAGACTATTTTGCGTAAATGTACGAAGTAAATGCCAAAGACAAGAAATCGAGTAACAATTGTAATTGGATTTTGAGGTGCAATTGCCTGATCCTTTATGCCTTGTTCAAGATTGCTGTAATTGAACGCACTATTTTGGGTAAATACACGCAGTAAATTCCGTAGAGAAGAAATCGTGTAGCAATTATAATAGGATTTTGAGGCGGAATTGCCTGATCCTTTACGGATTTTGCGAATTTGCTGATGGCTTGTGCGAGATTGCTGTTTTTCAACAGACTATTTTGGGTAAATGCAGCCAGTAAATTCCGTAGAGTAGAAATCGAACTACAGTTATAATAGGATTTTGAGGCGGAATTCCATGATCCTTTATGGATTTTGAGAAATTGGTGATGGATTGTGCGAGATTGCTGTTTTCAACAGACTATTTTTGGTAAATGCACGCAGTAAATGGCATAGAGAAGAAATCGAGTAGCAATTACAATAGGATTTTGAGGCGGAATTGCCTGATCCTTATGGCTTATGCGAGATTGCTGATGGCTTGTGCGAAATTGCTGTTATTTAACAGTCTATTTTGGTTGAGCGCACGCAGTAAATGCCATAGAGAAGAAATCGAGTAACAATTATAATAAGATTTTGTGGCGGAATTGCCTGATCCTTTATGGCTTGTGCGAGATTGCTGATGGCTTGTGCGAAATTGCTGTTATTTAACAGACTATTTTGGGTAAATGCACGCAGTAAATGCCATAGAGAAGAAATCGAGTAGCAATTATAATAAGATTTTGTGGCGGAATTGCCTTATCCTTTATGGCTTGTGCGAGATTGCTGATGGCATGTGCGAAATTGCTGTTATTTAAAAGTCTATTTTGGGTAAATGCACGCAGTAAATGCCATAGACAAGAAATCGAGTAACTATTGTTATAGGAGTTTGTGGCGGAATTGCCTTATCCTTTATGGCTTGTGCGAGATTGCTGATGGCTGGTGCGAAATTGCATTTACTGAACAGACTATTTTGGGTAAATGCACGCAGCAAGTGCCATAGACAAGAAATCGAGTAACAATTATAAGAGGATTTTGAGGCGGAATTGCCTGATCCTTTATGGATTGTGCGAAATTGCTGTTATTGAACAGACTATTTTGGGTAATTTCACGGATTAAATGCCATAGACAAGAAATCGAATAACAATTATAATAGGATTTTGAGGCGGAATTGCCTGATTCTTATGGCTATTGCGAGATTGCTGATGGCTTCTGCGAAATTGCTGTTATTTAAGAGAGTTTTTTCGGTAAATGCACGCAGTAAATGCCATAGACAAGAAATCGAGTAACAATTATATTAGGATTTTGAGGCGGAATTGCCTGATTCTTATGGCTTTTGCGAGATTGCTGATGATTTCTGCGAAATTGCTGTTATTTAACAGACTATTTTGGGTAAATGCACGCAGTAAATGCCATAGAGAAGAAATCGAGTAGCAATTATAATAGGATTTTGATGCGGAATCGCCTGATCTTTATTGCTTGTGAGAGATTGCTGATGGCTTGTGCGATTTTGCTGTTATTTAACAGACTATTTTTGGTAAATTCACGCAGTAAATGCCAGAGACAAGAAATCGAGTAACAATTATAAAAGAATTTTGAGGCGGAATTGCCTGATCTTTTATGGCTTGTGCGAGATTGCTGTTATTGAACAGACTATTTTGGGTAAATGCACGCAGTAAATGCCATAGACAAGAAATCGAGTAACAATTGTAATAGGATTTTGAGGTGCAATTGCCTGATCCTTTATGCCTTGTTCGAGATTGCTGTTATTGAACGGACTATTTTGGGCAAATACACGCAGTAAATTCCGTAGAGAAGAAATCGTGTAGCAATTATAATAGGATTTTGAGACGGAATTGCCTGATCCTTTACGGATTTTGCGAAATTGCTGATGGCTTGTGCGAGATTGCTGTTTTTCAACAGACTATTTTGGGTAAATGCAGCCAGTAAATTCCGTAGAGTAGAAATCGTGTTACAGTTATAATAGGATTTTGAGGCGGAATTGCCTCATCTTTATTGCTTGTGCGAGATTGCTGATGGCTTGTGCGAAATTGCTGTTATTTAACAGACTATTTCGGGTAAATGCACGCAATAAATGCCATAGACAAGAAATCGAATAGCTATTATAATAGCAATTTGAGGCGGAATTGCCTGATCCTTTATGGCTTGTGCGAGATTGCTGATGGCTTGTGCAAATTGCTGTTATTTAACAGACTATTTTGGGTAAATGCACGGAATAAATGCCATAGAGCAGAAATTGTGTAGCAATTATAATAGGATTTTGAGGCGGAATTGCCTGATCCTTTATGGCTTCCGCGAGATTGCTGATGGCTTGTGCGAAATTGCTGTTATTTAACAGACTATTTTGGGTAAATGCACGCAATGAATGCCATACACAAGAAATCGAGTAGGAATTATAATAGGATTTTAGGCGGCATTGCCTGATCTTTATTGCTTGTGCGAGGTAGCTGATGGCTTGTGCAAAATTGCTATTATTTAACAGACTATTTGGGGTAAATGCACGCAATAAATGCCATAGACAAGAAATGGAGTAGCAATTACAATAGGATTTAGAGACGGAATCGCCTGATCTTTATTGCTTGGGCGAGATTACTGATGGCTTGTACGAAATTGCAGTTATTTAACAGATTATTTTGGGTAAATGCACGCAGTAAATGCCATAGAGAAGAAATCGAGAAGCAATTGTAATAGGATTTTGAGGCGGAATTCCCTGATCCTTTATGTTTTATGCGAGATTACTGATGGCTTGTGCGAAATTGCTGTTATTTAACAGACTATTTTGGGTAAATGCACGCAGTAAATGCCATAGAGAAGATATCGAGTGGCAATTACAATAGGATTTAGAGACGGAATCGCCTGATCTTTATTGCTTGTGCGAGATTACTGATGGCTTTTACGAAATTGCAGTTATTTAACAGACTATTTTGGGTAAGTGCACGCAGTAAATGCCATAGAGGAGAAATCGAGAAGCAATTATAATAGGATTTTGAGGCGGAATTGCCTGATCCTTTATGGATTTTGCGAAATTGCTGATGGCTTGTGCGATATTACTGATTTTCAACAGATTATTTTGGGTAAATGCACGCAGTAAATGCCGTAGAGAAGAAATCGAGTAGCAATTATAATAGGATTTTGAGGCGGAATTCCCTGTTCCTTTATGGATTTTGAGAAATTGCTGATGGCTTGTGCGAGATTGCTGTTTTCGTCAGACTATTTTTGGTAAATGCACGCAGTAAATGCCATAGAGAAGAAATCGAGTAGCAATTACAATAGGATTTTGAGGCGGAATTGCCTCATCTTTATTGCTTGTGCGAGATTGATGATGGCTTGTGCGAAATTGCTGTTATTTAACAGACTATTTCGGGTAAATGCACACAATAAATGCCATAGACAAGAAATGGAATAGCAATTATAATAGGATTTTGAGGGGGAATTGCCTGATCCTTTATGGCTTGTGCGAGATTGCTGATGGCTTGTGCAAATTGCTGTAATTTAATAGACTATTTTAGGTAAATGCACGGAATAAATGCCATTGTGCAGAAATCGTGTAGCAATTATAATAGGATTTTGAGGCGGAATTGCCTGATCCTTTATGGCTTCTGCGAGATTACTGATGGCTTGTGCGAAATTGCTGTTATTTAACAGACTATTTTGGGTAAATGCACGCAATAAATGCCATACACAAGAAATCGAGTAGCAATTATAATAGGATTTTGAGGCGGCATTGCCTGATCTTTATTACTTGTGCGAGGTAGCTGATGGCTTGTGCAAAATTGCTGTTATTTAACAGACTATTTTGGGTAAATGTAGGCAATAAATGCCATAGACAAGAAATGGAGTAGCAATTACAATCGGATTTAGAGACGGAATCGCCTGATCTTTATTGCTTGTGCGAGATTATTGATGGCTTGTACGAAATTGCAGTTATTTAACAGACTATTTTGGGTAAATGCACGCAGTAAATGCCATAGAGAAGAAATCGAGTAGCAATTATAATAGGATTTTGAGGCGGAATTGCCTGATTCTTTATGGCTTGTGCGAGATTGCTGATGGCTTGTGCGAAATTGCTGTTATTTAACAGACTATTTTGGGTAAATGCACGCAGTAAATGCCATAGACAAGAAATCGAGTAGCAATTATAATAGGATTTTGAGGCGGAATTGCCTGATCTTTATGGCTTGTGCGAGATTGCTGATGGCTTGTGCGAAATTGCTGTTATTTAGCAGAATATTTTGGGTAAATGCACGCAATAAATACCATAGACAAGAAATCGATTAGCAATTATAATAGGATTTTAAGGCGGAATTGCCTGATCCTTTATGGCTTGTGCGAGATTACTGATGGTTTGTGCGAAATTGCTGTTATTTAACAGACTATTTTGTGTAAATGCACGCAGTAAATGCCATAGAAAGAAATCGAGTAGCAATTATAATAGATTTTGTGGCGGAATTGCCTGATCCTTTATGGCTTGTGCGAGATTACTGATAGCTTGTGCGAAATTACTGTTATTTAACAGACTATTTTGGGTAAATGCACGCAGTAAATGCCATAGAGAAGAAATCGAGTAGCAATTATAATAGGATTTTGAGGCGGAATTGCCTGATCCTTTATGGCTTGTGCGAGATTGCTGATGGCATGTGCGAAATTGCTGTTATTGAACAGACTATTTTGGGTAAATGCACGCAGTAAATGCCATAGACAAGAAATCGAGTAACAATTATTATAGGATTTTGAGGCGGAATTGCCTGATCCTTTATGGCTTGTGCGAGATTGCTGATGGCTTGTGCGAAATTGCAGTTACTGAACAGACTATTTTGGGTAAATGCACGCAGCAAGTGCCATAGACAAGAAATCGAGTAACAATTATAATAGGATTTTGAGGCGGAATTGCCTGATCCTTTATGGCTTGTGCGAAATTGCTGTTATTGAACAGACTATTTTGGGTAAATGCACGCAGTAAATGCCATAGACAAGAAATCGAATAACAATTATAATAATATTTTGAGGCGGAATTGCCTGATCCTTATGGCTTGTGCGAGATTGCTGATGGCTTCTGCGAAATTGCTGTTATTTAACAGACTATTTTGGGTAAATGCACGCAGTAAATGCCATAGACAAGAAATCGAGTAGCAATTATAATAGGATTTTGAGGCGGAATTGCCTGATTCTTATGGCTTTTGCGAGATAGCTGATGGCTTCTGCGAAATTGCTGTTATTTAACAGACTATTTTGGGTAAATGCACGCAGTAAATGCCATAGAGAAGAAATCGAGTAGCAATTGTAATAGGATTTTGAGGCGGAATCGCCTGATCTTTATTGCTTGTGCGAGATTGCTGATGGCTTGTGCGAAATTGCTGTTATTTAACAGACTATTTTGGGTAAATGCACGCAATAAATGCCATAGACAAGAAATCGAGTAACAATTATAATAGGATTTTGAGGCGGAATTGCCTGATCCTTTATGGCTTGTGCGTGATGGCTGATGGTTTATGCCAAATTGCTCTTATTGAACAGACTATTTTGGGTAAATGCACGCAGTAAATGCCATAGACAAGAAATCGAGTAACAATTATAATAGGATTTTGAGGCGGAATTGTCTGATCCTTTATGGCTTGTGCGAGATTGCTGTTATTGAACAGACTATTTTGGGTAAATGCACGCAGTAAATGCCATAGACAAGAAATCGAGTAACAATTATAATAGGATTTTGAGGCGGAATTGCCTGATCCTTTATGGCTTGTGCGAAATTGCAGTTATTGAGCAGACTATTTTGTGTAAATGCACGCAGTAAATGCCATAGAAAAGAAATCGAGTAACAATTTTAGTAGGATTTTGAGGCGGAATTGCCTGATCCTTTATGGCTTGTGCGAAATTGCAGTTATTGAGCAGACTATTTTGTGTAAATGCACGCAGTAAATGCCATAGAAAAGAAATCGAGTAACAATTTTAGTAGGATTTTGAGGCGGAATTGCCTGATCCTTTATGGCTTGTGCGAAATTGCAGTTATTGAGCAGACTAGTTTGTATAAATGCACGCAGTAAATGCCATAGAATAGAAATCAAGTAACAATATTAGTGGGATTTTGAGGCGGAATTGCCTGATCTTTTATGGCTTGTGCGAGATTGCTGATGGCTTGTGCGAAATTGCTGTTATTGAACAGACTATTTTGGGTAAATGCACGCAGTAAATGCCATGGCCAAGAAATCGAATAACAATTTTAATAATATTTTCAGGCGGTATTACTTGATTCTTTATAGCTTGTGCGTGATGGCTGATGGTTTATGCCAAATTGCTCTTATTGAACAGACTATTTTAGGTAAATGCACACAGTAAATGCCATAGATAAGAAATCGAGTAACAATTATAATAGGATTTTGAGGTGGAATTGTCTGATCCTTTATGGCTTGTGCGAGATTGCTGTTATTGAACAGACTATTTTGGTTAAATGCACGCAGTAAATGCCATAGACAAGAAATCGAGTAACAATTATAATAGGATTTTGAGGCGGAATTTTCTGATCCTTTATGGCTTGTGCGAGATTTCTGTTATTGAACAGACTATTTTGGGTAAATGCACAAAGTAAATGTCATAGACAAGAAATCGAGTAACAATTATATTATGATTTTGATGCGGAATTGCCTCATCCTTTATGGTTTGTGCGAAATTGCAGTTATTGAGCAGACTATTTTGTGTAAATGCTCGCAGTAAATGCCATAGAAAAGAAAACAAGTAACAATTTTAGTAGGATTTTGTGGCGGAATTGCCTGATCCTTTATGGCTTGTGCGAAATCGCAGTTATTGAGCAGACTATTTTGTGTAAATGCACGCAGTAAATGCCATAGACAAGAAATCAAGGAACAATTTTAGTAGGGTTTTGAGGCGGAATTGCCTGATCCTTTAGGGCTTGTGCGAAATTGCAGTTATTGAGCAGACTATTTTGTGTAAATGCACGCAGTTAATGCCATAGACAAGAAATCAAGTAACAATTTTAGTAGGATTTTGAGGCGGAATTGCCGGATACTTTATGGCTTGTGCGAAATTGCATTTATTGAGCCGTCAATTTTGTGTAAAAGCACGCAGTAAATGCCATAGACAAGAAATCAAGTAACAATTTTAGTAGGATTTTGAGGCGGAATTGCCTGATCCTTTATGGCTTTTGCGAAATTGCAGTTATTGAGCAGACTATTTTGTGTAAATGCACGCAGTAAATGCCATAGACAAGAAATCAAGTAACAATTTTAGTAGGATTTTGAGGCGGAATTGCCTGATCCTTTATGGCTTGTGCGAAATTGCAGTTATTGAGCAGACTATTTTGTGTAAATGCACGCAGTAAATGCCATAGACAAGAAATCAAGTAACAATTTTAGTAGGATTTTGAGGCGGAATTGCCGGATCCTTTATGGCTTGTGCGAAATTGCATTTATTGAGCAGACTATTTTGTGTAAATGCACGCAGTAAATGCCATAGACAAGAAATCAAGTAACAATTTTAGTAGGATTTTGAGGCGGAATTGCCTGATCCTTTATGGCTTGTGCGAAATTGCAGTTATTGAGCAGACTATTTTGTGTAAATGCACGCAGTAAATGCCATAGAAAAGAAATCAAGTAACAATTTTAGTAGGATTTTGAGGCGGAATTGCCTGATCCTTTATGGCTTGTGCGAAATTGCAGTTATTGAGCAGACCATTTTGTGTAAATGCACGCAGTAAATGCCATAGAAAAGAAATCGAGTAACAATTATAATAGGATTTTGAGGCGGAATTGCCTGATCCTTTATGGCTTGTGCGAAATTGCAGTTATTGAGCAGACTATTTTGTGTAAATGCACGCAGTAAATGCCATAGAAAAGAAATCGAGTAACAATTATAATAGGATTTTGAGGCGGGAATTGCCTGATCCTTTATGGCTTGTGCGAAATTGCAGTTATTGAGCAGACTATTTTGTGTAAATGCACGCAGTAAATGCCATAGAAAAGAAATCAAGTAACAATTTTAGTAGGATTTTGAGGCGGAATTGCCTGATCCTTTATGGCTTGTGCGAAATTGCAGTTATTGAGCAGACTATTTTGTGTAAATGCACGCAGTAAATGCCATAGAAAAGAAATCAAGTAACAATTATAGTAGGATTTTGAGGCGGAATTGCCTGATCCTTTATGGCTTGTGCGAAATTGCAGTTATTGAGCAGACTATTTTGTGTAAATGCACGCAGTAAATGCCATAGAAAAGAAATCAATTAACAATTTTAGTAGGATTTTGAGGCGGAATTGCCTGATCCTTAATGGCTTGTGCGAAATTGCAGTTATTGAGCAGACTATTTTGTGTAAATGCACGCAGTAAATGCCATAGAGAAGAAATCAAGTAACAATTTTAGTAGGATTTTGAGGCGGAATTGCCTGATCCTTTATGGCTTGTGCGAAATTGCAGTTATTGAGCAGACTATTTTGTGTAAATGCACGCAGTAAATGCCATAGACAAGAAATCAAGGAACAATTTTAGTAGGATTTTGAGGCGGAATTGCCTGATCCTTTATGGCTTGTGCGAAATTGCAGTTATTGAGCAGACTATTTTGTGTAAATGCACGCAGTAAATGCCATAGACAAGAAATCAAGTAACAATTTTAGTAGGATTTTGAGGCGGAATTGCCTGATCCTTTATGGCTTGTGCGAAATTGCAGTTATTGAGCAGACTATTTTGTGTAAATGCACGCAGTAAATGCCATAGACAAGAAATCAAGTAACAATTTTAGTAGGATTTTGAGGCGGAATTGCCTGATCCTTTATGGCTTGTGCGAAATTGCAGTTATTGAGCAGACTATTTTGTGTAAATGCACGCAGTAAATGCCATAGAAAAGAAATCAAGTAACAATTTTAGTAGGATTTTGAGGCGGAATTGCCTGATCCTTTATGGCTTGTGCGAAATTGCAGTTATTGAGCAGACTATTTTGTGTAAATGCACGCAGTAAATGCCATAGACAAGAAATCAAGTAACAATTTTAGTAGGATTTTGAGGCGGAATTGCCTGATCCTTTATGGCTTGTGCGAAATTGCAGTTATTGAGCAGACTATTTTGTGTAAATGCACGCAGTAAATGCCATAGAAAAGAAATCGAGTAACAATTTTAGTAGGATTTTGAGGCGGAATTGCCTGATCCTTTATGGCTTGTGCGAAATTGCAGTTATTGAGCAGACTATTTTGTGTAAATGCACGCAGTAAATGCCATAGACAAGAAATCAAGTAACAATTTTAGTAGGATTTTGAGGCGGAATTGCCTGATCCTTTATGGCTTGTGCGAAATTGCAGTTATTGAGCAGACTATTTTGTGTAAATGCACGCAGTAAATGCCATAGACAAGAAATCAAGTAACAATTTTAGTAGGATTTTGAGGCGGAATTGCCTGATCCTTTATGGCTTGTGCGAAATTGCAGTTATTGAGCAGACTATTTTGTGTAAATGCACGCAGTAAATGCCATAGAAAAGAAATCGAGTAACAATTTTAGTAGGATTTTGAGGCGGAATTGCCTGATCCTTTATGGCTTGTGCGAAATTGCAGTTATTGAGCAGACTATTTTGTGTAAATGCACGCAGTAAATGCCATAGACAAGAAATCAAGTAACAATTTTAGTAGGATTTTGAGGCGGAATTGCCTGATCCTTTATGGCTTGTGCGAAATTGCAGTTATTGAGCAGACTATTTTGTGTAAATGCACGCAGTAAATGCCATAGAAAAGAAATCAAGTAACAATTTTAGTAGGATTTTGAGGCGGAATTGCCTGATCCTTTATGGCTTGTGCGAAATTGCAGTTATTGAGCAGACTATTTTGTGTAAATGCACGCAGTAAATGCCATAGAAAAGAAATCAAGTAACAATTTTAGTAGGATTTTGAGGCGGAATTGCCTGATCCTTTATGGCTTGTGCGAAATTGCAGTTATTGAGCAGACTATTTTGTGTAAATGCACGCAGTAAATGCCATAGAAAAGAAATCAAGTAACAATTTTAGTAGGATTTTGAGGCGGAATTGCCTGATCCTTTATGGCTTGTGCGAAATTGCAGTTATTGAGCAGACTATTTTGTGTAAATGCACGCAGTAAATGCCATAGAAAAGAAATCAAGTAACAATTTTAGTAGGATTTTGAGGCGGAATTGCCTGATCCTTTATGGCTTGTGCGAAATTGCAGTTATTGAGCAGACTATTTTGTGTAAATGCACGCAGTAAATGCCATAGAAAAGAAATCAAGTAACAATTTTAGTAGGATTTTGAGGCGGAATTGCCTGATCCTTTATGGCTTGTGCGAAATTGCAGTTATTGAGCAGACTATTTTGTGTAAATGCACGCAGTAAATGCCATAGAAAAGAAATCAAGTAACAATTTTAGTAGGATTTTGAGGCGGAATTGCCTGATCCTTTATGGCTTGTGCGAAATTGCAGTTATTGAGCAGACTATTTTGTGTAAATGCACGCAGTAAATGCCATAGACAAGAAATCAAGTAACAATTTTAGTAGGATTTTGAGGCGGAATTGCCTGATCCTTTATGGCTTGTGCGAAATTGCAGTTATTGAGCAGACTATTTTGTGTAAATGCACGCAGTAAATGCCATAGACAAGAAATCAAGTAACAATTTTAGTAGGATTTTGAGGCGGAATTGCCTGATCCTTTATGGCTTGTGCGAAATTGCAGTTATTGAGCAGACTATTTTGTGTAAATGCACGCAGTAAATGCCATAGAAAAGAAATCAAGTAACAATTTTAGTAGGATTTTGAGGCGGAATTGCCTGATCCTTTATGGCTTGTGCGAAATTGCAGTTATTGAGCAGACTATTTTGTGTAAATGCACGCAGTAAATGCCATAGAAAAGAAATCGAGTAACAATTTTAGTAGGATTTTGAGGCGGAATTGCCTGATCCTTTATGGCTTGTGCGAAATTGCAGTTATTGAGCAGACTATTTTGTGTAAATGCACGCAGTAAATGCCATAGACAAGAAATCAAGTAACAATTTTAGTAGGATTTTGAGGCGGAATTGCCTGATCCTTTATGGCTTGTGCGAAATTGCAGTTATTGAGCAGACTATTTTGTGTAAATGCACGCAGTAAATGCCATAGACAAGAAATCAAGTAACAATTTTAGTAGGATTTTGAGGCGGAATTGCCTGATCCTTTATGGCTTGTGCGAAATTGCAGTTATTGAGCAGACTATTTTGTGTAAATGCACGCAGTAAATGCCATAGACAAGAAATCAAGTAACAATTTTAGTAGGATTTTGAGGCGGAATTGCCTGATCCTTTATGGCTTGTGCGAAATTGCAGTTATTGAGCAGACTATTTTGTGTAAATGCACGCAGTAAATGCCATAGAAAAGAAATCGAGTAACAATTTTAGTAGGATTTTGAGGCGGAATTGCCTGATCCTTTATGGCTTGTGCGAAATTGCAGTTATTGAGCAGACTATTTTGTGTAAATGCACGCAGTAAATGCCATAGAAAAGAAATCAAGTAACAATTTTAGTAGGATTTTGAGGCGGAATTGCCTGATCCTTTATGGCTTGTGCGAAATTGCAGTTATTGAGCAGACTATTTTGTGTAAATGCACGCAGTAAATGCCATAGAAAAGAAATCAAGTAACAATTTTAGTAGGATTTTGAGGCGGAATTGCCTGATCCTTTATGGCTTGTGCGAAATTGCAGTTATTGAGCAGACTATTTTGTGTAAATGCACGCAGTAAATGCCATAGACAAGAAATCAAGTAACAATTTTAGTAGGATTTTGAGGCGGAATTGCCTGATCCTTTATGGCTTGTGCGAAATTGCAGTTATTGAGCAGACTATTTTGTGTAAATGCACGCAGTAAATGCCATAGACAAGAAATCAAGTAACAATTTTAGTAGGATTTTGAGGCGGAATTGCCTGATCCTTTATGGCTTGTGCGAAATTGCAGTTATTGAGCAGACTATTTTGTGTAAATGCACGCAGTAAATGCCATAGAAAAGAAATCAAGTAACAATTTTAGTAGGATTTTGAGGCGGAATTGCCTGATCCTTT
>JAQBSW010012119.1:0-17800 GCA_029291075.1 Eudiplozoon nipponicum | reverse complement strand
TTAGTCATATGAGCAAATAGTCTTATGCAATAATTTCTATGAGTTGATTAACTTCGCATTGTGCTTACGATTAGTTTTTTTGAAAAACGTTATTTGTCCATACTATCTCTATCTTTCTCTCTTTAATCTTTCACCTAAGCGTCGTTATGACATTCACTCTCCATCCATCTACGTAACTTGCTGCTCCATATTTGAACTAATTTGTTGCTATGTGCGCAATACCTCATACACCATTGTATACATTAGAGTTCCCGGCTTTAAATAAAATACAGTATATGACAATCAAGGTTTTAGTTCTATCATTTTTGAATTTTGATTACCGTGACATAGTAAAAATACAGTTATAACAAATAAGAAAAGTTTCGATACTGTCTCTCTCCTCTACAATATTCTGCATTCGAGATGAGATTATGTATACCGTGAATTTGAGATAGGTGAAGTAAGGATTGGTCTGCTAATTACAAATAGTTATATATTGAGTTTAGTTACTAAGACAAATTCTATGATTAAAACTAGTGTTGAGTCAAAAATATATATAAATAGAATGGTTTTGGAACGAGGTTACCACATTTGCTTAAATCTGCTATTGTGATTATTGTACTGTGTTGCCTGAGGATGGTGCTGGAAAGTAGGCACCGAAACGTCGCCAGTAAACAAAGATGTGATAGAACCGCATTTCCAGTTGAACGAATAAGAAGTCAACCCGATCAAAGACAAAACAAAATTGGAAATTGTGATCAATCGGATCTTTGTGTAACTGCCCGTGTACAGCTATTACCCGCGTACGCAAAACGCGGCATTGGAATGATTGAAGCGTACACACCGCAACAAAATTTCAAAAAATACTAGCAAAACAACAGTCACTCACACGAAAATTACGCGTTTCGATCTTCCATGATTTTTATCAGAGTAGGACAGAAACTGGATGGCAATTGCTTTGTTATGTTCTTCGACGACTGGTGAAATACAATGCGTTTGTTGTTTATTTCAAGCTCGCAAACTTGATTTAAAGAATCAATGATTATTTAATTGTATTGCCTATATATATATATATATATATATATATATATATATATATATAAATATATATATATATATATATATATGGCGGGAACTGCAAAATATTCCTTTTATGAAGGACTGGGTGGTGTTAAAGGGTATTTCCGGTGTTGTTTGGCATTAAACCCTGCCTCGCCTAGGTGTGTGCTTGTGTACAGGTCTAGCTGGTCACGGCTCTATTTACTGCGAAGTAATGTAGCTCTATCTAGGCTAGATTCATCTCTTTATATATAATTTTTCTATTACAATTATTTTATTTTACATAATTTTTTTGCAATTATATTCTTTAAAAACTGATAGTTATTTTTAAAATAAAGTTAATGATAATAATAATAATAATAATATAAATAATGTTAATAATAATGTTATTAATAATAATTAAAAGTCTAATAATTTAAATATTTTATTTTTAAGTTTCTTATTATTAATTTGATTAAAATTTCTATTTATTGTTATTACCACATATTATTATATTACTTTTTATTACATATTAATATATTATTATTATTATTATTATTATTATTACATATTATTATTACATATTATTGATGGTATTATTATGGCTGTTATTATTAATGTCACGTTTTTCCTGTTGTTGATGAAGTTATTTTTATATTATTTCTTTCTCAATTAACATGTTTCCGAAGTTATGTTAAATATTGTTCCATTGGCGATTGAATTCACCACAAACTTTTTATGCATTAGCAGCATTATCAACAGTGTAAACTATGAAGAAAATTAAACAAACATTGACTCCGTGATTGGTGGTAAACTCTATTAAAATCAAGTTTGCGAGCTTGAAGTAAACATCAATCCCATTGTAGTTAACCAGACGTCGAAAAACCTAGCAAAACTACCGTGAGTCATACGTACTGACGCGATTTATATTCAATGGTCATCATCAGGTAGCTTGGATATGTTGATCGACTACTGGTTAAATACTTTGGGATTTGTGTTTACTTCAAGCTAACAAACTTGATTTTAATTACTGTTGCATCACCCGAGCAATCAATGATGGTTTAGTTGTATTGCCTATATATATGTGTGGCGAAAGCTGCAAATAGTTAAAGTTCATGATTGCATATAAATTGAGCAGCTGGCATTTCCAGTCATGTACAATGTATACAAGAATACTAGAGGAGAGTGAGGCACATATAATTTTTGTTTTCATTTATGTGCATTTCGGTTTAATCATCGTTAACCAGTTTTCCGTCGTTCTTTAATGATTATATATGTAAGTTCAAAACACGCTACTGCATGCGACTGGTGTTTGTTTTTCTATGTTGTTCGACGGACTGGTTGTCTACAGGGATTGGTGTTTACTACAAGCCCGCAAACATGATTTAAATAATTGTTACTTCCAAACACATAATCAATTATTTTTTAATTGTATTATCTATATATATATGTAGCGAAAGCTGCGAAAACATTTATGTTCGTGACTGCATAGAAATTGTGTCGCTGACATTTCCAGTCAAATAAAATGCATGCGAGACTACTAGAGGTGAGAGCGCATATTCAATTTTTCTTTCATATATAATCTTTGCGATTTGATCTTCGCTAGTCAGTTTGCCGCCGTACTCAGATGATGATCATGGAAGATCGAAACGCGTCAGTGCGTTCGACTGACGGCAGTTTTGCTATGTTGTTCGACAACTGGTTAAATACAATGGGATTGGTGCTTACTTCAAACTCGCAAACTTGATTTAAATTATTGTTCCCACCACCCGCGCAGTCAATGACCGTTTATCTGTAAACTTTATTCATTTTAATCTAGAAATTAAGCTGAATCACTCAATGAGACATTTTATTAAATTATTGAGTTTTATCATTGACAATACGAATATATATATATATTGGATTGAGGAATTTAGCCAAATTAATTGAAAGAAAAATAATTCCAAAACAAAATTCTCTTCATTGATGAAAAGACATCTGAAAAAAGTTGAGTAAACTGAAATATTCTTTTGATTTGCAGAAAATTATTCTCAGAAATTGTTAAATATATTCACTTTCATTCATAAACTAAGCTACAACAATCAATTAACTGTTTCAATGGATTCAATTTTATTTCATTTATCTTTAAATTAAATAACAGTCTGATCAACTCCACTTAATTAACTGAATCGAGATTGCATTCGATTGAAATAGAGTTTTTTGCGAACAAATCTATTAAACTAAAATTATTTATAGATAAACAAAATATATTTTCAAAATTTGTCATCGCTACCTCCTTTCATCCATAATTTAAGCTACGTCAATAAATAAAAAATATTATTAGACATTATGCTACTTGAATATAAAGCCATTTTATCAAAATAAATCTAAACTTATGGAGCTTTATCTTTGATTATAGTTATACAATAACAAACCGGGTCACTTCAAGCAATTAACTGTGCCGGAAATGCATTCATGCCAAATTTCATTCCAGAGAAAAATAGATTTATGTGAAAAAACGTTGTAAATCAAATATATTAATAGATAAGAGGAAACGTACACTGAAGAATTGTCGCAGGAGTCCATTATCAATCGGGAATTAGGCTACTTCATTCTGTGAACCATATTATTAAAATAATCTAAAGCTAACTGAGCATTATCTCCAATCACAGAAATATAATAACGGTGTGAAACAACCATAAATGCATTCAGATCAAAATTAATCGCATTAACACAAACATTTTTAATATCAAGTTTACGAGCTTCAAGGAAACACTAATCCCATTTATTATAGCAGTCTTCGAACAACAAATACAATGAGATTGGTGTTTACTTAATGATCGCATGAGGAATTTTTTTAAATGGAAATATAACTGAATACGTTGATCAGAGAAGAAATACCAACAGATCTGCAGAAATTTATACTCAATTCACGTCAGAGTTATCCATTTTGGATCCATGAATTGCTAAATCAATCTATATACATTATTAAAATTAATTCAGGCTTACTGTGCTTTATCTCAAATCATAGAAATATAATAACAATCTATATTGATATGTCGATTTATAAATAATTTGAAGATAATATTTTAACCAAGAATTCAAGCCAAATCAATCTATAAGGCCATTATTAAAATTAATTCAGGCTAACTGTGCTTTATCTCAAATCACAGAAATATAATAACAATCTGTAGCAACCATAAATGCAACCAGATCAAAATTAATAGCATTAAAAGAGACATTTAGAAGCTCAAAGTAAACACTATTCTCATTGTATTTAAGCATTCTTCGAACAACAAGTACAATGAGATTTGTGTTTACTTCATTATCGTATACTGGAATAACGGAACTGTTATCACCACCCGCGCAATTATTAATTTTTAAAAATGGAAATATAACTGAATACGTTGATCAGAGAAGATATACCTACAGATCTGCAGAAATTTATAATCAATTCACGTCAGAGTTCTCCATTTTAATCCAGGATTTAAGCTAAATCAATCTATATACATTATTAAAATTAATTCAGGCTAACTGTGCTTTATCTCAAATCACAGAAATATAATAACAATCTGTAGCAACCATAAATGCAACCAGATCAAAATTAATAGCATTAAAAGAGACATTTAGGAGCTCAAAGTAAACACTATTCTCATTGTATTTAAGCATTCTTCGAACAACAAGTACAATGAGATTGGTGTTTACTTCATTATCGTATACTGGAATTACGGAACTGTTATCACCACCCGCGCAATTATTAATTTTTAAAAATGGAAATATAACTGAATACGTTGATCAGAGAAGATATACCTAGAGATCTGCAGAAATTTATACTCAATTCACGTCAGAGTTATCCATTTTAATCCATGAATTAAGCTAAATCAATCTATATACATTATTAAAATTAATTCAGGCTAACTGTGCTTTATCTCAAATCACAGAAGTATAATAACAATCTGTAGCAACCATAAATGCAACCAGATCAAAATTAATAGCATTAGAAGAGACATTTAGGAGCTCAAAGTAAACGCTATTCTCATTGTATTTAAGCATTCTTCGAACAACAAGTACAATGAGATTTGTGTTTACTTCATTATCGTATACTGGAATTACGGAACTGTTATCACCACCCGCGCAATTATTAATTTTTAAAAATGGAAATATAACTGAATACGTTGATCAGAGAAGAAATACCAACAGATCTGCAGAAATTTATACTCAATTCACGTCAGAGTTATCCATTTTAATCCATGAATTAAGCTAAATCAATCTATATACATTATTAAAATTATCTCAGGCTACTGTGCTTTATCTCAAATCACAGAATATAATAACTAGAAAGTAAACCATAAATGCAAACTAGATCAAATTAATAGCATTAAAAGAGACATTGAGTCGCAACACTATTCTCATTGTATTTAAGTATCTTCAGAAACAACAAGTACAATGAGATTGGTGGTTACTTCATTATCGTATACTGGATTTACGTGAACTGTTAATCACCACCTGCGCAATTATTAATTTTTAAAAAATGGAAATATAACTGAACACGTTGATCAGAGAAGAAATACCAACAGATCTATAGAAATTATACTCAATTCACGTCAGAGTTATCCATTTTAATCCATGAATTAAGCTAAATCAATCTATACATAAAATTAATTCAGGCTAACTGTGCTTTATCTCAAATCACAGAAATATAATAACAACCTGTAGCAACCATAAATTCAACCAGATCAAAATTAATAGCATTAAAAGAGACATTTAGAAGCTCAAAGTAAACACTATTCTCATTGTATTTAAGCATTCTTCGAACAACAAGTACAATGAGATTTGTGTTTACTTCATTATCGTATACTGGAATTACGGAACTGTTATCACCACCCGCGCAATTATTAATTTTTAAAAATGGAAATATAACTGAATACGTTGATCAGAGAAGATATACCGAGAGATCTGCAGTAATTTATACTCAATTCACGTCAGAGTTATCCATTTTAATCAATGAATTAAGCTAAATCAATCTATATACATTATTAAAATTAATTCAGGCTAACTGTGCTTTATCTCAAATCACAGAAATATAATAACAACTGTAGCAACTATAAATGCACCAGATCAAAATTAATAGCATTAGAAGAGACATTTAGGGAGCTCAAAGTAACGCTTATTCTCATTGTATAGCTCCGAACAACAAGTACAATGAGATTTGTGTTTACTTCATTATCGATCTGGAATTACGGAACTAAGACACTACAATTCGCGCAATTATTAATTTTTAAAATGGAATATAACTGGAATACGTTGATCAGAGAAGATATACCTACAGATCTGCAGAAATTTATACTCAATTCACGTCAGAGTTATCCATTTTAATCCATGAATTAAGCTAAATCAATCTATATACATTATTAAAATTAATTTAGGCTAACTTTTCTTTATCTGTCATTAAGTTTGTGAAAAACCGACCCAAACAACTTAACCGAATTATCGAAACAGTAAATTTATTCAGATAAAAATGCATTAATTTAAAATAGAGCTATTCGCGAGTAAATGACCAAAACCAATATTACCCGCAGTTTAGCAACTTTTTATGCTCAACAATTGTCAAACTTATCCATTTTAATCGAATAAATAAGCCAAACCAAGCAATAAAAAATATTAATAATATAAATGTAAGCTTATTAATATTTGTCTATGATCAAAATATAAAATAACGGACAAAGCACCTTGACCGAATTAACTGAACCATAAATGCATCCTGATTAAAATGCATTTCATAGAAGTAGAGTTATACGTGAACATAAATATTAAGCAAAAATAGGTATAGATTATCAGAAAAATATCCTTCACCTTTGTCAAAGTATTACATTTTCATCCATAAAATAAGTTAAATAGTTGCATAAAAATATTATTAAAATAAATATAATTTTTCTTGAGCTTTTTCTATTATCATGGAAATATAACGACAAACTAAGCTGTAGAACTTAAATTCCTTGACCGTAAATGCATCAAGATTAAAATGCTTTTCATTGAAATAGAGGTTTTGTGACCAGAAATAATAAATTAAAACTATCTAAAGGTTAGCAGAAACAAACACAAAAATTGTCAAAGTAAACCATTTTCATTCAGGTGCTAAGCAACATCAAACAATAAACAAGATTATTAAAATTAAATTAAGTCTTTTGGTCTTTATCAATGATCATAGAAATGTAATAAAGAACTGCGCCACTAAACTGTTTCACCTGAACAGCAAATTCATCAAAATCAAAATGCCTGCTATTTGAATAGCAATTTACGTGAACAAATAAAAAACAATAAATAACTGTAGATTAGCAGAAAAATATGCTCAATACAAATCAAATTCATCCATTTAAGTCTTGAAAATGAGCTGCAACAAATTGTAAGCAATATTATTATAATCTATTTAAGCTTTTATGCTGTAACTAAAGTTAAAGAAATAAAATAACTGACTGAGAAAATTAAACGAATCAACTGAAGCGTAAATGCATCCAGATGAAAATGAATGCAACTGGAATAATCAAATACGTGAACACAAAAATAAACGAAAAATATCGATATATTAGCAGAAATGTTTTCTCATGTGTTGTCTAAGTTATTTATTACTATCCAAAAATTATTCTACACCATTCAACGAATTATATTATTAAAATAAATTCATGACTATTTCGCTTAGCTAAGATCACTGAAATGTAGTGACAAACCAAACAACTTACACCAATTAACTGAAACTTAAATTCATCAAGATAAAAAACATTTAACTGAAATATAGATTTATGGAATAAAATATAGTAAACCGAAACTATCTACAAATTACAAGAAGCTTATATTGAATACTTGTCAATGTTTATCATGTCTACTTGGAAAGTAGGCCATATCAATCAATAAATAATATGATTTATATAAATTTTAGATTATTTTGCTCTACCTATCCCCAGATAAATATCATATCGGACTGAGCCACTAATACAATTTTCTAAATCGTTAATTATTCCAGATCAAAATGCATTCCACTGGAAAGAGATTTACGTGACAACTGTTCTAAACCAAATAATTTTCAAAAATTGTCAAAGATATAATCTACTTGACGAAGTAATGTACATTATTAAAATAAATTTATGCACTTCGAGCTTAATCTCTGATCATATAAATAAAACAGCGGTTTGAATCATTCAACCCATTTAACTTAAACGTAAATGCAAAAAGATAAAGACTGATTCGATTGAAATTGTATATGTTTGAATAACAAAATAAACAAGCAATATCTATAGATTAACGAAAAATTATGTTCGACAATTGTCAAATATATAAATTTTCACTCATAGTTTAAGCCACAAAAATCTATAATCAGTATTATTAAAATATATGTAAAATTCTTAAGTACTATCTATGATCAAAGATATAAAATAACGGATGTAGCAATTTAACTAATTAAACAGAATCTAAAATGTTCTCAGATTATAATGCATGCCACAGATGTAGATTTGTAGAAGAACAAATATGGTAAACAAAAATACGTAGAGATAAGCAGAACATTATACTAAACTATCGTCAATGTACATTTTTCCAATTAAGCTTCGCCATTCAATAAAAAATACCGTAAAGATAAATTTAAATGTATACGGCTTTATCTACGAGCAAATATATGTAACAACAGATTGCGCCACTTAACAAAATTTCCTGAACGTAAATGGATTTTGTTTAAAATGATTTTCGTTAAAGAAGCTTTTTACTTTAGTAATAACCAAAAAATATCTACAGATTGCTAGCATTCGTAAGTAGATATAACCTTGATTCATTTACATTTTCAGCTGCGCATTTTGTGTTGACTCTTGTTTGATGAGTTCTCACGTGTCCCGTCACTCTGAAGCTGTCCACAATTTGTTTTCGGAAATTGTTCGTGAACCAAACTTTTCGATCGTACAAATGTTGAAAAGGACTGAGAAACTTAATCTAGTTTCCTGAACCATAAATGCATTAGATAGATATACATCACATAAAAATAGAGAAATATGTTAACAGAAAGAACACACCAAAATTATCGGTAGATTAGCCAAAGTATTTACTCAATCGTTGTTTAGGGTGCAATATTTCATCTATAAATTAAGCTTTAAAAAATCAATAAACTTTGCTAAAAAACAAAATAAAAAACACTGTGCTTCATGTATGCTCGCAAATATTTGGTAACGGGCTGAACCACTTAACGCGATTAATTTGACCGGTAATTCATCCGGATCAAAATGCTTTCCTTTTTAATAGAGACTTACGTAAACAGATGTACCACAACGAAAATACATTTTGATTTGCATAACATTATTCTCCACTATAGTTAAATCTATCCATTGTCTTGCATGAATTTACCCACATTAATCAAAGGCCAAAATTATTAAAATTAATATAGTCTTGCTGAGCTAATAAAGCAAGGCATGGATATACTTTATTATCGTTTTTCATTTACCATTTAACATTGAAACATATTTGATAAGCAATTTCATCATAAAAATAAGTTTTTGTCATCATTCACACTAAGGTGAAGCGCTTCATTATTTTCATTATGAAACTTAACTTTAGTAGTTTTATTTTATTGAATTTAATTCTTCACATTTTAGACAGTCCAGCCTTATTAGTTAATGAGAGCCCCATAGACACCAAGTCCGATTCCGATATGCACAAAAAAACGCAAACTCGTTTTATACGCTTATAATGTGAAGATCACAATTTTGAAAAATCGAACTGAGAAATAAAATGGCAAATGAAGCTTGCTAGAGTAAAACACGCCGGTCAGTCACAGCATACAAAATCTCCAATTACGCACAGTTCAAAAAAATACATACTGTAAAGTATTTATACAAAGTATGTTATTGAAATTAAACGAATATTTTCTTTTTTAATAATATTTGTTTGAATTAGCCACGGTGGTTTAAATTTATCTATAATTGTTACCTTAATTTTGTCCAAGAAAATATATTTCTCCACCCACATCACCTTCTCAAAAGAGGCGTCTAGTAATAGATGTAATACTTTTTCTTCGGGTGACATTGAACTCTTCCTGAGTGGGTAGTGCATACTAGTGTCTCTGTCGTTGGCGCTGCACCTTGTTCACTTGTCACTGAATCGGTAAAAAATGAAGAAGATGCGGATTATTAGAGGCCTGATGATGGAACGGGAAATGATGTTCCGAAACCTCGCCAGTCAACAAAGTTTAGATCGTACCTCATTTCCAGTGGTTAGTATGAACGATGTTGATGCCTTTGAAGAAAGGAACTAATCCGCACGCAGCCAATGAGTCAAACTTGACGTGTACTTTGAATTGGGGATCAATCGGATCTTTCTGAAACGGATAGTGCATAGCGAAACTCCACGAACCCAAATCGTGGAGATTCAGCTGGTACTGCTAGTTCGTCTAACAATGATGGAGCGTATCTTCACACATTTCAGATTTGACACTTGGCGCAGGCTCTTACCCAAGCCCGTATTTATTTAAACATATGTGACAATACGTTTCTGTCAGTAATTAATGGAATGGTGGCTTTCATGGATGGATGCCCCTAATCGTGTAATAGTTGAATTATTTTGGCGTGTCACTCTAACGGCATATATGATCGGGGTTGATCTCTGGACATTTCGCATAACAACCACTTGCCACTCAGGAACTTGTGACCATAGCCGGGTATCTTAGCCAATATTAACCTAAAGGGATCCTATCCTTGCGATTCCTCGATTTAAGGAGAATCATCTAGCTTCTTCAATGGACCTTGACGTGTCAGCTCGACGTCTACTTCATTCAGTCTACTAAGTGCATCTGCTACCGCATTCGCTTTACCAGAACGATGAGAAACAGTGAAGTCGAACTCTGTTAATCGAGTAATGTGGAAATTCATCCTGCGAGAGTAATTACGTCTCACGATTTTACCAATTATACTTATCAACGGCTTGTGATCTGACCACAACTTGAACTGATGACCGTCTCAATAATGCTTAAAATGTAGTACTGCATCATACACAGCAAACGTATTATACCGTTTTTCTCGGTCATGAAGCTTCTGGCCACAAAACTCAATTAGTCTTACTACATCCTTGTTTTTTTGCTGAAGCACTGCCCCTATTGCAACATCTGAGGCATCTGTGACTTTCCCAAATTGCGTCTCCCAACCTACAGTTACTGGAGTGGTTATGTCTCTTAGTATTTCCTTAGCGTTATAAAATTTCTCTCAGTCTTCCTGACTGAATGTTATAGGCCAAGTCTTCTTTATCGTGCTCTTCTCACGTGTGAGGTAGCAAGGTAGCGATCCTAAAATTCCAGCTGGACATGGAATGAATCGTCGACAATAGCTAATTATGCCGAAGAATCTTTGCATCTGGCGCCCGTTCCGGGGCTCCGTTAGGTCCATAACGGCTTTGATTTTAGCTTCCAAAGGTTTAATTCCGTCTTTTCAATTTATATGGGCAAGATATTTATCTAAAGAGCATCCAATGTTGCTCTTATTGGGTTTGACCACTAATCCATATTGTTCCAGCCTGGTCAAAACCG
Organism: Eudiplozoon nipponicum; assembly: GCA_029291075.1. Classification (NCBI taxonomy): domain Eukaryota; kingdom Metazoa; phylum Platyhelminthes; class Monogenea; order Mazocraeidea; family Diplozoidae; genus Eudiplozoon; species Eudiplozoon nipponicum. The sequence goes on along the minus strand of JAQBSW010012119.1, from coordinate 6,252 downwards.
TTTCCAAATGCTTACGATGTTCATCACGTGATCGACTAAAAATAATTATTTCGTCTATGTACACCCTCGCAAATGAACAATTCCGAAGGACTCCTTCAGCCAAACGGTGGAATGTCTGACAAGCATTTTTCAAACCAAAAGGCATTCGAAGAAATTCGTGTGATTCTCCTCCTGGAAATCTGACTGAGGTGAGCGGTATAGAATTTTACTCCATTGGTATCTGATAGTATGATATCTGGAGATCTGAATTTGAATAAACCTCATATCCCATTATGTCTCGGAGCCGAGTACTCGGGTTAGAGTAAGGAAAAGAATCATCTTTAGTCACTGAGTTTAATAGACGATGATTCCCACGAACCCTCCATTGTCCCGGTTCAGGTTTGGGAACAACCACTATTGGGGAAGCAAAATTGGAATTATACCTCCTACAAATTCCGTATTCGCGCAATTGGTGAAATTCAGAGACAGCAATTTGTTGCTTGTGCTGTGCCAACGGTTGGGTCTTTGGTGAAAAAGGCAATAGAGCCACCAAAACTATTTAGTTCTCTACTGTTGTTTTGAAACAATTTTGCTAGACACTAAAATGTTGAAACAGTGCAAGGTATTTCTTGACGATTTCGGCAAAACCACTTGCGACTATGAGACGGGGTGAAAGGACTGTTCTAACTGCTGAAGTATTAGACACAGTGTGTGTCAACACCCCAACGCCTTCTGTGATGGTCTTATTTTTGGGATCTAATGTCAATTTGAAATGAGAAATCCATCCCAATGATATGGTCCTTGAAGTAGGCTACTAGAAAATTCCACTTAATGAAAGATTTCTGTCCCAAAGTTACCGAAAGATTTTTCATCCCTTTAACTCCTATCGGACTAAAATTGACGGCCCATAGATGATAATTCGATGTGAGGCAATCTGCTTGCACCATATCTGACCTAACTAAGCTTACTTCTGCCCCAGTGTCCATGAGAAACTTTGGACCACTCAATTCATCTATAATAATGAATTTATTGCTGGATAATCCGGAAATGTTTTCAACATCTCCGCTTAGGAATAATCTAACCATGTAGCCGCCTGTGTCAGTGCTCCTTCCTATTGTTACATTTTTCGACTTTGCCAAGAGTATGCAATGGAACCTCCTACGGATCCTGTAAGCAGGGGTTTTACGCTTTTCCCGGTGAGGAATTTCTCTCTACCGGTTTTGTGCTTCCTTTCCACCTGGGTCCACCTAAACGCGGGTATATGCAGTTTTCTCCCTGGAACTTAGCACTTCGACCATTTTTTACAATGTGCCTTACACCATCCACGTGGCCCATCAAAACGTTGACGCGAGTGACTCCCTCGACGGCTAAGTTTCTATTCTGACAGTGAACTTGTGAAGTAGTTTTGGACATATCATCAATTTTGAGATTCATATTCGCAACTTCTCTACATTAATAGCGTAAATTTTCCTGTAATATCAGGTTAGTTTCTGTATCTGCCCTGCCTGACTGCATCATGACTGAATCTATTTACAGCATGCACCTGCTGTTTCTGCTGATTATACACACCGTCTAGTCCTCTGAGGTTATTTGGCCAATCAACATTAATGGTCCCCAAACCCTGTAATGTGGCTCTAAGTCTGGCTGGTAGCTCAGCTGTTAAAATGGAATTCACTACATCTCGGGATATATTCAAATCGGAAGCTTTGTCACAAAGACATTCATAAAATCCTGATTGAAGTTGACGCCTCATCTTCTCTAGACGCAACAATTCACACATTTGTGTCGGCCTTCCCGAATGATATCTCCATTGAATTTCGATCATTAGCAACTCAAAGGGATTGTGCGATTCTCCTTCAACAGTTCTGATTCTAAAATTGTCTAAGGTGATTCTGAAATTCTCTATCAATACCATCCATGCTGCAGCCAATTTCTCCATAAGGTTCACAGTTAGGTAAGCTTTGAATAGCATTTGGCAACTCCGACCCAATGAAAAATGAAGAAGATGCATTTACAGCCTGATATCCCAGTCTGAAACCTCGCCAGTCAACAAAGTTTAGATCGTACCTCATTTCCAGTGTTTATTATGAACGATGTTGATGCCTTCGGATGAAAGGGCCAAATCCACACCCAGCCAGTATTGAAATGTTGTATTTATCATCTTTTTTATCATTTGAGTCATTACAAGCAATATATTCATTAACAACATTATATGGTTATTTTCGTTTGTGTAATTACTATTGTACTAAACCTCGCTTTGAGAAATTTTACATAATCAGCCTCTCCATATCATAATAAACTACTAAATAATAAGGTTGTATACTGCGTTGACCGTTGAGCAGGATAAAAAGTACGCCTTGGCTGTTGAGTCGTGCAGGTTAGATAAGAAAAGTCAAGCTACTGCGAAAACTTACATTTCCAATTCAGTCACATGCCCGTTATTTCCCCCTCTTTTTGATTGATCGAAAACGATTTTGTAAATATAATAAATGTTGTCACAAGGGATAAGTACGCTGAGTTCAATTTAATACTGAAAACGGTTTAAGCAAATAACCATTTATTAAACAAGGATGCGGTATTCACTTCAACACGTTTAATGCATAAACATTTAAACAAACTGGACAACAGGTAGCATCGGCAAGCACGCGTCCTAAATGAGTAATTGACATATGTTTTGCAAGGAATTTACTTAAACTAAACAAAAGGGTGGTGGTAAAGTCTGTAGATCGTAAGCTGAAGCTTTCCTGATGCAATCAATTCTTGTACAGCATGCCTAACGACGCAAAACGATGACCAATGTCAAAATATTTAGTCGACTCTACCTTTTCGCTGCTTACCTATTTACACCCATTTAATGATGCGCCAACAACAACAAGTACGCCTTCTACTTCTAACTAAAATAGGGCGAGATTTTCAGATCTAGTCTTGGTTATGGGTGGCACCAATGCACCAGTTTGCCATTTATGTAACACAGAACTTCCTTGATGTGGCAGATATGCGTCGAACTCTGAGCCCATAAATATTGGCGAACAACTTTTAAACAGTTATTAAATTTTAGGTTATGCATAATTAGTGGAAGCGTCACACATTGCATAAATCTTTGCTACTGGACAGTTGTAGACTCCAATAAACATTGAACCAATTATTTGCAGATGGTGTAGCTACATGAAGGTCTGCCATACGTTTTATAACATGCATCCCGACACCGAACATGTACTTATTAATGCATATTAACACCAAAATTTGTCGAAAGCTAAATATGAGTAAGCCTCAAGTAAAAAATTGCAAACTTGAATTGTCGTTGTTTAAGCAACAGAGTGAAGATTGCCTAAAATTGAAGTCAACAGTTCTTTATTGTGACAATTCTAACCGAATGTGGAAGAATTTATAATCCGCTATGCAAAGTGCAGGCGCTTGTGTATGTTGCATTGTAGTTTACAGAAGACGTCAGTTGGTGGAAATTCAGGCTAGCTTGGGTAATGGTTTCTTTCGGAGAACTAATATCTATGCAATATTGTATTAGGTATTGCGCATCTAGTAAGAAATTAGTTCAAAAATGACCAGAAGGTTAAACCAAAGACGGCATGAACGAAACGTATAACGAAACGAATGTGCACGAGACTATACGTCACGTTCATACTGTCTTCGGTTTATCGGGTACTGACAAAATAGCCATAGAGTTGGTATCCTATATAGACTCGGTATATATACTATATAAAGTGAGTTAGCGCTGAAGTCGCATTGTCGAAGACGTTACATGACATTAGCTTCACTTCTGGAGATTTACAAATTCATATGGTAGATTATACCGTCCTATTTTCCCACATTCCTCGCCCAAATATATAGTGGGTAAAGAGCGTAATACCGGCTCCTAAGGATGAGTCGCCAGTAACCACGAAATGAATGTGTACGAGATTATACTTTCAGTACATGCTGTCTTTGGTTTACCATTCCGGTCATAATTTAACTAATCTATTACTAGGTGCGCAACGAATAATACATAATCGCATATGAATTAGTTCTCCGCCACAAACAGTAACTAACTGTTATATATTTAATTGAATGATGTCGTGAATACCGCGAAATTTGAAAAATGATATCGATCAAGACCAGAGCGTATGGATTTACTAGAGTTAAAGGTGTTTAGAAATAGTTTTTTTCTCATTTTTGGTGACTTATAGCATACATTGACAGCCATCGTTAGAAAAATACATGTACTGACTAGGCAACCATTGTGTTAGTACCATGCAACATTTAGGTACTAAAATGTTTGTAACGGGTACTACGCCACAGCCATAGTGTAGTTAACCTTTACAGACCGGGTATATATATATATATATATATAGAGAGAGAGAGAGTCCAAATGATACGCAAGGTGATATCACACAAGGTCGTATAACAGCGTCGTGTGCCGTCATTCGCTAGAGCTTTGGAATCTTAATCATGACCAATCTTGCTTTAAATCTGCAGTTATCAAAAAAGTGGCAACACGTGAGAAAAGTGCAAAGCCACTTCGAATGACGGCAAATTAACATCTAGACTCTACTCTGAACTAAGTTCTTTATTTAAAAAATGTGATTATTTGGTTATGTGTGACATGAATACACAATTTGAGTGTCTAAAGAAAATAATGATTTTAATAAATTTCTCATTTAAAAAAAAAAAAAAAAAAAAAATTATTATTATTTTTATTATTATTATTATTTTAAATAACATGCACTTGACCTGAATATGCAAAATATCCTCCGATATTATAACGTTTTCGCCTGGTTACAAATAAACAAATCCAGCAAAAGTATTATATTAACCAGCCTCCGTAATCTACCTTTAAACTGGACAGCCAACAAATTGAAGTGAAATCATCTGAAGAAATGAATTCACTGCAATAACAAACAACGCTCAAAACCGCACAATTACTGGAGCAAATATAATTTCACACTACACACCTCGTTTTATTATCATGGTGGTACAGCACAGCAAGTAAACTATATGAGGTGGCAGATCGCATATTTAGGAGAAGCATTCAGCATGCAATAGCAAAACAGTGCAAGATTGTCAACAACTTAGTTCGTCACTTGAAGAGTTTCTCGATCACGAACAGGTATTAGTTAGACAATAAGAAGTACCATCCCACACACAATCACACACCAACACACATTCACAAGTCAACGAGTAATTAATCCGAAAATCACTCGTGCTACTGCTGCAAGTAAATATAAATAAACTTTAAATCAGACTATTTCCCACTCCTTCAGTCCAAATGAAATCTATGGCATTTTTAGCCAAGGAAATGTGTTTATGCTGTTAAGTATTCGCAAAAAAATTGGCCGTTTTATCAACAATGGAAAAACACTCGTTCATTCATTGTTTTTCCGAAAAATATATATTATATAAATCTGTTATATATACAAAATCAGCATCTCTTAAGTTTGAAAATGTCATTCATTTAATAGACCGGTATCGTCCTTATTGGACACTCATCCGTATTATTCAGAATTGCCGCAATCGGCATTTGAATTTGGGATCAATCTGTCCAGAATCAAATTAATTATCCCATACGCTACCGAAGCCGCGCTTTGCACAAAATTTTCTTTTTTCATATTGACGTACAATTATTAGTGTTTCCTTCAAATGAATCCTTGAAAGTAATGTCTTGGACGTAAAAGTCCAAATTGCGAGCCCTCAAACATTTCAATTTCATTTTGAACTTTTTAAATAAATTTATCGCTGAAACTTGATCATGTTGCAAGGCAGGAATAAATCTCACAGTTTAATATGTAGAGGTGAGGTCTCTATCCACGGCCAGAATATGTTATGATGAAAACCCCAAAAGAACATTCTACGACGTAACATGCCGAAATCCACATTCGCATCCGTAGACATAATTTATGTATCTCATTTAATCTTCTTTGATACAACAAAGCAGTACATATAATCTGCAAAAAATAAATATTATAATATCATTTAATGTATTAAAATACTAATAATTTTGTTCAACTGAGATTTTTCAGGTTTCCCAACTATTCTTTATTGGATTTACTTTTTGCAAGTAAACTACCTAGACAGTCATTATTAAAACAAACGAAGGATAAAATCGTAATCTGAATAAATTTGATTTTAACTTATTCCATATATCCTTCTTTCACCTCGAGGGATCAAAGTTATTCTTGACACAATTAAATAACATAAGTGATAATTTTTAACATTTTATTAGCTTAATTTAACCTGGAAGAATACCGTTAAACAATATCATGCATACTGATGAAATACGAA
>JAQBSW010012118.1:0-17800 GCA_029291075.1 Eudiplozoon nipponicum | reverse complement strand
GTCAAATGTTTTTGTGTTGTGTGAATCGGCTTCTGTGTCGTAAAATATCATTTTGTGGAAACGTTGAATATTTTGTCTGGGTGCCTGTTGTTTTTTATAAAAGGCGTTTTATATATGTATATATATATATATATATATATATATATATATATATATATATATATATATATGTGTGTGTGTGTATGTATATTTATATATATATATATATATATATATATATATATAATTTTGTCCTCTGTTTAGCCATAAGAAATTGCCTGTTGACTTGTTGTCCTGTTTCAAATATATGCTCGAAGGTAAATGAATATTTTATTGGTTTGGGGATTTTACTAATCCATTTCTTCAGGAAATGTTGTTAAATTTTTTGTGTAACCATTTTGGAACAAATATACTGTCACACTAACATGAAACTTTTTTGGACCAATTGGTATTTGATAAGAATTGGCAATTAAAACTTGTCATCCTACCTCATTACTATCTCTGTTTTGATTGTGATGCAAAATTTTTCACTTTAGACATTCGTCTTAGTTATTCGATTGGAATGCCCTTCTATTAAATTTAAGCAATTTTTACTAATTATAGCATGGAATAATTACTGCCAATCGTTATTCCAATCCAACGGCTATACATTTTAAACGTAATGACTAAAATTTGACACTATACGCTTATAAATATGTAAAGGGGGATAAGTATTTCTAAATATTGTTACAAAAAGTTAAAAATTAAATGAAACACTCTGGACATGCATATTTTTGTGCATCTATACTTAAAATTTATCAATTTGTAGTGCCTGTTTTTTATTTTAGAAAAATAAATTAATTTTGTTTGTAATGAGTTTGTATGGAAATGCGAGTTTTATGAACTGATCTAAATAATAATTAATTGGTTTAGATAAATGCATTTTATCTAACTATTTTTTGTGGTAATTAATACGTGTTCTATATTTTAAATTAAAAAAATCCGTAGTATAACAGATGAAGCATTTAATTATACTAATTTGATTTTTGCATTAAATTTGTAGTGCTAGCATACACAAATTTATTAATAATGTATAACCAACTTAGTAAAAAGCTATTTGAAACAGGAACATAATTTTATGCTAATTTAAGAATGAAAAATCCATGTTGCCTGATGTGCGCAGAATATTTTGGCTACCTGAAAACTTATTGTTCGATGCAATAACTTGGTTTAAGGTTTAGTTTTGACTCCTATTGAAACTTCGCCACTAAGCAAACACGCCTGCTTCCATTGGTAAAAATTTTATCCGTGTTGATTTTGGCATAAACCGGTGATCGTATTTTGAATAACATTTTACTTAGTTCCCAATTACCTAATTCACAAAATGAGAACTCACATCTTGGTTTATTTTTCATATAATGTAAGCTTGAATGTATTTAAATTCAAATAAAATTTTGACTTCAGGTTCATCGTTATTGCTTTTTTCGCATTGCAGATTAAACCAGCCTCAAGCCACATAATGAGCATTTGTTTCATCCAAACCAGCGCATTCTAGCTGACATTAGAGCACCACTCGGGCAAATATATTATATGCATTCATTTTTGGCTGCTGGAAGATCAAATTTGTGCGAATTTATGTTCGAAAGTCGGTACGAAGGATAGAGTGTCATTTAAGTTGCAAATTTACTGTCTTTTGGATGGTGACAACACTCGCTACGACTTCTACCTAATTTACGTGTTGATTATTTGTTTTTGACCGTACTTTGGTTTACCAATACCATCGAAATTGTTTAAGGTCGCCAAAGGAGTTAGTCTGGGCATTGATTGATACGATGACTGATACATATTGCTTACCAGGCTGGGGAGGCAATTCCCGTACATGGCTGAAACTGTAAACAGAATAGACCTCCAATCTCATATTCGAATAGTATTGATAGCGAAATCGGTTCCACGTTCACGGAGTTATGTAACCTGACAAATAAAGGGATACTTATATATGCAAAAATCGGTGAGACACTAGTCGCAAAACAGGGTCAATAGAGGAGGCTGGATAATTCTGTTCTTAAATCTACGTTTATATATATGTCGAGGATCTTATTATTACTGCTGTTTGATTTTTTTGTGTTTTAGAATTTTATTCAAGTAATACCGCTTTTGCTTTTGTCAGCATAAGATCTATAATTAGCAACAAAAATTTTCCATCCCTCAAATGCAGAAAAAATTGGATACTGAGCGTAACTTTAAAGATTTTTTTCTAAATGTCCTTATAAATTTAACCAGATCAAAATCTTATTGCTTGATGTCGCTCTTTTCGAAACGGTAGCCATTTTTCTAGTCTGATCAACGATACTCGAAAGTGACCCATTAATCCACAATCACTAATGGGGCTGGCAAAATCGACGCGATAATCAATTTATAATTTATTGATTCATTTCAATTAATGAAGCCTTTAAGTAGTTTCTCTTGTTTGATTGCACAATTACCAATATTGGTCTTGCTGTCACATTTAATTTGTTTTCCTGCAGAATTTCCTTTTCTCAGTTGACTGTCAATTTATTAGTGAAGTAGCACAATTGATTGAAAACCGTTCTCGCATATAATTTTTTCTTCGCAGATTTTCATACGAATTATGCAATTATCTCTCAACAGTTGGTTGGAATGCGTAATGGTCCTTATCTCTGCTTTTTGGATTCGAAGTATGGCAAAGATTTAAGCGATAAAATGCTTATCTAGATGTAGGATTTACGCTGAGGTATGAAAATCGAAAATCAAAAATAATTCAAGCTTTACAGAAAACCATTTGCAGTTTTGCGGTGGTGAATTGGCTAATTCATAATATTTACGTATGCTGAGCTGCCAATAGCTAATCGTTATGGAACTGTGTATTAGGCATCGCATACCTAGAAACAAATTAGTCCTAATAGAACGAGAAGAATGAGCGACATTTTGCAAGATCAAAGTGTAGTCTCATGTGCACATGAGCTTCGTGCCTTCTGGTGACTAATCAGTAGGAGGTGGAACTAAATTCTCTACCCACTATACAATTGCTTGGGAAATATGCGATAATTGGACAATACAATCTACTATACGAATGTGTAAACACGCAATTGTGAAGCTAACTATAAAGTCTTCGAAAATGCGACTTCAAAGCCAACTCACAATATATAATAAATTTACCAGGTCTGTAAAGGGTACGAAAGCTATGGTTGTTGTGTCAGTGCCTGATACCAACACTATTGTTGCCGAATAGGTAAAAGGTAATAGCACTATGGTTATCTAGTGGGTACAAGGTACAAAAACAATAGATTTCAATGTATGCTAAAGTTCACCAAAATCAAGATTTATAACTACATCTGAACATTGCTATTCCAGATAATCAATACACATAGGCCTTGACCTGTATCAATTAGCATATTTTGTGTTAATCATGATATCATTCAATTAAATGTATAACAGTTGGATACTGTTTGTTGCGGAGAACTAATATATATGCAATTGTGTATTAGGCATTACATACCTTGTAGCAAATTAATCCCAATAGAAACCGAATAATGTGCGACATTTAGCATGACCAAGGATTACAGTTTTATGTACACATGAGTTTCGCCTTTATTCGCGACTAATCAGTACGAGCTGAAACTACATCATATACCCATTATATAATTGTTTCAATATGTCTTCGAAAGTGTTTTTTGACTCGGACAAGGCATTTATCTTAAATACTGTTTTTTGGGGTGAACCAATATATATGCAAGTGTGTATTAGGTGTTACGAACATAGTAACAAATTAGTTCAGTTGTGACAAGAAGGATAAAACAAGGACAGCATGAACGGAAAGTATAATCTCATGCACATTCGTTTTATGCTTACTGGCGACTCATCTGTAGGAGTCGGTATTATGCTCTTTAACCACTATATATTTGGGTGAGGAATGTGGGATTATAGGACGGTACAATCTCCTAGACGAATGTATAAACCTGATTTTGTAAAGCTAACATCATATTAAGTTTCGACAATGCGACTTGAACGCAAACTTATGTTAGTACCATGTACCGACTCGGCAACCATAGTGTTAGTACCATGTACCTTTTCGGTATTATAATGCTTATATCGGTTACTAACACAATTGCTATAGTTTTAGTGTTCTTTACAGACTCCGTATATATATTATGTAGAGTAAGTTAGTGATCAAGTCGCATTGTTGAGACTTTAAATAATGTTAGCTTCACTACTGCAGGTTTACACATTCGTCTAGTAGATTGTGTCGTCCAATTACCCCACATTCCTCACCCAAATATATGGTGGTTAAAGGTCGTGATACCGGCTCCTACTGATGAGTCGCCAGTAAGCACGAATTGAATGTGCACGTGATTATACTTTCCGTTCATGCTGTCGTTGGTTTATCCTTCTGGTCACAACTGAACTAATTTGTTACTCGGTTCGCAACACCTAATACATAAATGCATTTATCAATTGTAGGTTTGCCATCAAATTTTTCGTAAAATTATATATGAATAAACCTTCAATAGACTTGGGCAAACTGGAGTAGCCGATTTCCTAGCCAAAATATGAAGATATTTTAAAATTAAAATTAACCGTTATTCATATTGAAAATGTGAAATCTCTATGGATTAAGATAAGATTTATAAAGCACAACAAAGCAAGTAATGCATGTGTCATTTTAGGCTGCCACGAAATAATTGTCATTGGATCTCTAAATATTTACAGGAGATTTTAAAATCTAAACGCCAAATTCTTAAAATTATAACCAATAAGTTGTTAAACGCCACCTTTAACACAGTCTAAATGTCAATCTTGAATCCATTTGGACCAGAAAAGCCGAATTCATGAATGAAGCCTATGAATCGTGTAATAGACGATGTTTGATGTATATTATTTGGCAATAAGTTAGACAAAATTATATTGTAGCAAGACTTTAAATAAATTTAACCCAAACTCAATATAATGTGTCGTCATGATAGTTGAACTTAATACTTCCCAGATACGTTTTCCTGAGCATCTGCGACAGTCTCAATCTCAAAATATGCCTGTATCAAAAGTGTGGAACGTTAATCTCAAACAATCATAATAGCTAGAAATACGGAATTCAATCGAAACTCTGAAACGCCGCAAAATTCAGGCCTTTATATTTGGTAAGGAGCTTATTTGAAGATTGAGACAACACGAATTCTGAGGCGTTGACTAATTTATTTCGCATTTTGTGGAACTAGGAGACTGTGTCGATTGCTTGGAAAGATTCGGACATATTCAAAAAAGGAAATAAATTTTCGTTTGATAACTTTAGTTGTATAAACTTGACTCCTGTTACTGTTTCTAATTTGCTTCGGTTAACTTATTCTATCATAGCGCATTGCCTAAATCTTATACTAGCGAATGACAGGACAGCGTCCAGCCAGAAAGAGGTTATGTATATAATATTTTTTTCCCGAGGCATGTTTCTCAGCAGCGATATTTATATTGTCGTCCGATAAAAGCCGGCTTTCCGCACATCACCAGAGCATTTAGCTAGATGAATCTTAGTGTTATGCACACTAAACTTACAAAATTTGCGTGTGTTTTCTACACAAACAATTCTTGCCGCGTTAAGGTCTAAAAAAGATTAAATTAAAACTTCGTCAAAGGTGTTGAACTTTCAAAATTTTGTTTTATTTAGTAATGGATGCTATTATGACAAATACTCTTATATGAATTTGATTATACTGATTAGTCTACCTTGACTATGTGTATGGTGTTTATTATTATTTTACAACCAAGAGACTTGTCAGGCCACCCTGATTAGATTACCATCCGTAATTCCGTGTTTCGGTATTGCATTCTCATCACTTTCGTCATCTTTGTGGCTGAAAATTGAAGATTTGAAAGTTGTTTACATGTTTACAAATAATGGCAACTTCATGAATAATTCAGGAAATATGACTGACGTTGTAAATAAGAGAATCGCGAAAGCTAAAGTGACTTTCACCAGATTTATATTTTATAGAGAAACGTATCTTCCCTTGTCTTAAAGTCGTGTGTAAGAAGCATATGTCTTTAAAGATTTATTGTACGCTATTGAGAATTGTCCCCTTAGAGTTGATAATTTTAAACGCTCGCAGGCATGTGCCCATTATTTAACAATAATTTATATTGCGGGTGGTGGTAACAATACTTTAATTCAAGTTTCCGAGCTTGAAGTAAACACCAATCACATTGTATTTAACCAGTCGTCGGACAACATGAACTTGATTGGAAATATCGGCTGCAAAAATTTCTATGCAGTCACGAAAATTAACTGTTTGCAGCTTTCACCACATATACATATATATAGGCCAAAGAATTTAACAATAATTCATTGCATGGGTGGTGATAACAATTCTTTACATCAAGTTTGCGTGCTTGAAGTAAACACCAATCCAATTGTATTTAACCAGTCCTCCGACAACATAGCAATATTGTACAGCCCATATTTCTAGTCAAGTTCAATGTATGCGACACCGATAGAGGTGAGAGCCGCGTTTCTAACCTTGATTTCCATATATATTCAATAAGTTTTGATCCTCAATAGTCAGTTTGCGTTGTACTCTGATGATGATCATCATGGAAGGTCTGAACGCGTCAGTGCGTGCGACAGGCGGTAGTTTTGCTTTGCTGTCCGACGACTGGTTAAATGCAATGGGATTGGTGTTTACTTCAAGCTCGCAAACCTGATTTAAATTATGTGACCATCGTTGTCTGGGAAGTACAATATAAATAGGTTACTAATAACGAATAGGCAATACCGACATCCGCAGACGAAGTTTTGGATCGGCCAAAAAGTTCTCTTTGTTAGACAAACCAAAATGGCTTCATCAAATTCGTTAGCTATATACTGTTTTACGTTAGAGACGGAATCGGATAACAGGAACAGTTATGATATTGTTGATAACTTTAAGGAATTGTACAACAAAAAGTTAATCGTACGATGGAACAATGTGAATATTAAAAAAATCATCACAGATTGTGCACGTTCGGTTATACAATATTAACCGGGAATTATTCGAAAGTTATGTGAAGCGGTAGATTATGAGTATTTCACTAATATTAACACTAATGTATATGCTTTTTCAGCACTATAATTCAATTTATTACGTACTTGTACTTTTACGGATACCAAATCAAAAAATGAATATATGATTAATTAAATTAAGACTTAAAGGAGACAATATAGTGAAATGTAATCTCATTTCTTCGTCTGTCTTTAACCTATTTGAATACGCTCTGCGTTTCTTTAAGCAGAATTGTGAAGGACTGTAAAATACTATTTAGTTTTATAACGATAGTGGTTCAACCGTTGCCTAAAGCCAGTAGGCCAACAAATGCAAAGATTAGAGAGTAGTCTCTAGTATGCTTTCATTTTTATGACCATTAAACTGTTATAAATAGATCATTTTTTCTTGATTTTGCAAACACAGGTTTGCAGAAAATTGCTCAATAATTACGAACATTTTTTTCCATATGAATTACTTAGTTATTATATATAGAGAGTATATATATACATATATATATATATATATATATATATATATATATATATATATATATATATATAATAGAAATGCACAACTGCTGATTTTCAAGGACAATGCTTGGGACTAATTCTACTCCAAGTTATATTTGCGAATTTTCAGAAAAAGATCATAACCGTCGAATTTGAAAATTTTCTGCTGATCTATAATTCATCTTCTTATTTGATCCAAAATTATCCATTTCTCTATTGATGACATAAAACTCTGTTTGATGATAAAATGTTAAAACATAAAAGCTTTACAAATCGTGATAGAACAGACTTGAATCACGTTTATTTTAGTAATGCTGCTATGAATGTTTTTTCTGAGATAAAACCTCAGCAATAAATCAAGGAAGTAGACCCACCTATATTTTTCAAATTCCGCCGTGAAACACATTGCAAGATTGCTTGGCAGCGTCGAGAGAAACTGGTTGCTAATAAAACGAAACATATTATAAATCGGTATAAAGTGACAACTGTATATTATTTCCATTAGTTCGTTTTTAAATTATACCGCAGATAATTGGAACCCATTGAAAAAACAAAATATTTTCTGTTAAATACTGTTTGTTGCGAATAACTAATATATATGTAAGTATGTATTTGGTTTTGCGAACCTAGTAACAAATTAATTCAGTTGTGACCAGAAGGATAAACCAAAGGCAGCATGAACGGAAAGTGTAATCTCATGCACATTCGTTTCGTGCTTACTGGCGACTCATCAGTAGGAGCCGGTATCACGCCCTTTAACCACTATATATTTGGTAGAAGAATGTGGAATAATAGGACGGTACAATCTCCTAGACGAATGTAAAAACCTGTAATAGTGAAGCTAACATAATCTAAAGTCAACGACAATGCGACTTCAATGCTAACTCACACTATATAATATATGTACCGAGTCTGTAAAGGATACTAACACTATGGCTATTGTGTTAGTAACTGATACCTTTTTTGAAATCGATGAGTACCGGATACTAACACTATGGTTTCCGAGTCGGTACATGATACCAACCTGATGGATATAAATTTATGTTAAAGTTCACCCAAATTGAGAGTTACAACAAATTCCGAACACCTGTTACTCCAGTTAAACCATACACTCTGGCCTCCATCGATATCAGTTATCACATTTCGCGGTAAGCATGACATCATTCAATTCAATATATTACAGTTAAATACTGTTTGTTGCGAAGAACTAATATATATGAAAGTATGTATTAGGTGTTGCGAACCTAGTGACAAATTAGTTCAGTTGTGACCAGAAGGATAAACCAAAGGCAGCATGAACGGAAAGTATAATCTCATGCACATTCGTTTCGTGCTTACTGGCGACTCATCAGTAGGAGCCGGTATTACGCCCTTTAACCACTATATTTGGTAGAAGAATGTGGAATAATAGGACGGTACAATCTCCTAGACGAATGTGTAAACCTGTAATAGTGAAGCTAAGATAATCTGAAGTCAACGACAATACGACTTCAATGCTAACTCACACTATATTATATATATACCGAGTCTGTAAAGGATACTAACACTATGGCTATTGTGTTAGTAACTGATACCTTTTTTAAATCGATGAGTACCGGATAATAACACTATGGTTTCCGAGTCGGTACATGATACCAACCTGATGGATATAAATTTATGCTAAAGTTCACCCAAATTGAGAATTACAATTTCCGAACACCTGTTACTCCAGTTAAACCATACACTCTGGCCTTCATCGATACCAGTTATCACATTTCGCGGTAAGCATGACATCATTCAATTCAATATATTACAGCTAAATACTGTTTGTTGCGAAGAACTAATATATATGCAAGTATGTATTAGGTTTTGCGAACCTAGTAACAAATTAGTTCAGTTGTGACCAGAAGGATATCCAAAGGCAGCATGAACGGAAAGTATAATCTCATGCACATTCGTTTCGTGCTTACTGGCGACTTATCAGTAGGAGCCGGTATTACGCCCTTTAACCACTATATATTTGGTAGAAGAATGTGGAATAATAGGAGGATACAATCTCCTACACGAATGTGTAAACCTGTTATAGTGAAGCTAACATAATCTAAAGTCAACGACAATGCGACTTCAATGCTAACTCACACTATATAATATATATACCGAGTCTGTAAAGGATACTAACACTATGGCTATTGTGTTAGTAACTGATACATTTTATGAAATCGATGAGTACCAGATACTAACACTATGGTTTTCAAGTCGGTATATGATACCAACCTGATGGGTATAAATTTATGTTAAAGTTCACCCAAATTGAGAATTAAAACAATTTCCGAACACCTGTTACTCCAGTTAAACCATACACTCTGGCCTTCATCGATATCAGTTATCACATTTCGCGGTAAGCATGACATCATTCAATTCAATATATTACAGTTAAATACTGTTTGTTGCGAAGAACTAATATTTATGTAAGTATGTATTAGGTTTTGCGAACCTAATAACAAATTAGATCAGTTGTGACCAGAAGGATAAACCAAAGGCAGCATGAATGTGCATGGGATCATACTCTCCGTTCATAAGTGTTAGTATCCTTTACAGACTCGGTATATATATTATATAGTGTGAGTTAGTGTTGAAGTCGCATTGTCGTAGACTTCACCATTGCAGGTTTACACATTCGTCTAGGAGATTGTACTGTCCTATTATTTCACATTCTTCGACCAAATATATAGTGGTTAAAGGGCGTAATACCGGCTCCTACTGATGAGTCGCCAGTAAGCACGAAACGAATGTGCATGAGATTTTACTTTCCGTTCATGCTTACTTTGGTTTATCCTTCTGATCACAACTGAAATAATTTGTTACTAGATTCGCAACACCTAATACATACTTGCATATATATAAGTTCTCCGCAACAAACAGTATTTATCTGTATCATGATTTGTTTTATCGCCCGCAGTGATAATACTGCAGTCTTAAACAAATGGAAAAATATACAAAATTTGATATGTTAAAATTACCTGATCTGTGTTAGTCAAAACACAGATCAGGTAATTTAAATACTGCAGGATGTTCATTGTGTAGGTAAAGCAAATAACAATATTTATGCTATTTATTTATATATGGCAGTTATGACTTATTTTGCATATTCATGTGATTTAATATCCCCTATTTATTGTACATTTTCTGATATTGCAATCTATTCGATAGAAACTGTGTAGTTTGAATCAAAATAGCGAAATTTTAATTCTAATTCTTACTTTAACTTTTTTATTCGATAGAATATTATCCTCTCAGCTAGCGACAAATTGGTGTAAAACATAGGGTGAACCGATTTTGACATGCCACAAACATCCAAAGTCAATTAAATTTATACTAAATAGTTTGTTATCTGCTCGTTCGTCAGGATAGCGTTAGAAATCCTCTGTGATATAACAACGAGTAGAGCTCAATGGTCCGTGTTAGCTACGAAATTTGGTCATTTTGATGACGCGATACACCGGAAACCATGAAGAAGCTTTATTTTAGATTTTAGCTTGATAAACAGCTTTCTTGGTCATATTGATAGTCTGAGTTGACTAATTACTGCGTGTTATTTAGCTATATATACTCCTATTACTGCACTATTTTTTAAAATTTTACTCATTTGACTTCAATTATTTTTTTGTTTGATTTTTTGTCATGGTATTATTGCAGTGAAGGATCCGTTACTAACAATTTCCGTATTTTCTCCATGATGATGATAATGTTGATATAATTTACCAAGAAATATGAGACGTTGGACGTTACAACATTTCATGATTAAATAAGCTCTGAGTATAGTATAGTACATATCACCATGTCCTATTGATGAGTCGGCAGTAAGCCCTAACAAATGTGTCCTGAAAATTAACCTGAACTAATTTTTATTGGGCATACGATACCTAAAACACATTTTCATGTATAACAGATATAGCTTTTAATATATCGCAACTAAATTATTTTGTGGCAAATTAAAACAGAAATTGCTCATTAACCTATCCAATATTACGGAACGGAATTATTACTCTTTGAATCTTTCAATTCATTTCTAGAAAAACCGAAGTCGTACTATATATGAATATTTAAATTATATACTAATATGTATTTGGTCAATATTTTCTGCGTAGAGATAATCCTAGGTATTGCTTTCACCTTAGAACTTTAACGACTAATTCCTCATTCTCTCATTCTACGGCGGACACCATGCACATATGGATCTAATATTGAATTAAAATAAATTTGAGAAATGCACTGTATATATTTTTTCAGTATAGTATAAATATTGCATATGAAGTGAAAACCAAAAGATAAAGTATTGTACATACAAAGAACAATGCATACAATCAGACATTGAAAATAAACAAATATTTTTCTGCGCCCCCGGTGATAACAATTAATTTAATCAAGGTTGCGATATTTATATAAAAAGAAGACTCAGTATGTGCATACATTTGTCAGTATTAACTAAGTATTGTATAGTGTGGAAAAGGCAATTCACCCAGTAAATCTGATTCGTCATTATTGGAAACGCATCACGTATTGTCCAGAATTTGCTGCGGAGAAGGTTGGAACCCGGGCACGTCTGCTTCGGATTCAGGTACTCGAACCACTGAGCTACCTTGCCGCACACTACACAATATTCAGTTATATACTAACTAATGTTATTTGATTAGCCTATCCTTTAGGTGGAGCCTAAAGAACATTCAGTTAGACTATAATTTCCAACTAAGCGTACACAATCTGTCATTGCTGAACAGCCACTAGACTACATGGTGAAATTTTATTGAAATGAGCATTTATATAATTACACAAACGTCGGTTTCGTGGGCGGTGATAAAAATTAATTTAATCGAGGTTGTGATCATAGTATAAACACCTAACCCATTGTGTACATGCATTTACTAGTCTATATTAAGTATTGTGTATTGTGGAAAAAGCAATTCATCCTGTAGACCACTTTCATTCTTATTAGGAAGTCATCAAGACGACTAAAGATTTCCGGAAATAATGTAAACGTGCCTACAATTTTTCTTCTTTGAAAGAACAGAGCCGTCTTATTAAACTGGTTATAAATAAGTTGATGGGTATTCTGTTTCTAAACGATTAGTTAACAAATGTATGTTTCCAATATTTGTTAGGTTAACGTTTCTTAAATGTCTATATGTCCAACGTTATAGTATTTTCTCGTAACTTAGTTTAATGCAAGTGAAATTTAAGCAGCTTAACATAATTATAAAGCGAGTTTATAAATCAGTGTTAAAAAAGGCCATTTTCTTTTAGTCAGAGCTCAACTCGCCAGCAATATTTTGTACAAAATCTGTTTAGTTTTCCAAAGCAGCTAGGATTTAGTTATACTACATCTATGCATTTCACAACAACGACCATAAAGTGTGAAACGCGTGTGCAGAAGCACAATAACAAAATTAACCATGTTTCATTCAATATACTTGCAGATTCATTTTTTATTGAGTAGCAAATGAATTAAATAGCAACTGGCTGTTTCAACAATGTTAAACTCATTTTAAATTCTTGCAATCAAAACACGTTTTTCGTGTGTCTTTTATAGACAGTGGGTTAGGTTTATTTTCTAAGGATAATTTCCTTGATAGTTGCTTCTGCATGCGTGTTCTACAAATTACACTAGCCAGCTAATTTATATGTAATAAAACATTATTTGGGTGTCAGAAGCTCATATTTATTTTAACGCCCCTGCATGCGTTTTGTCAAATAAAAAACATCCCGTTTGTTTCGGGCCTCTAAGTGATCTTTGATTTTGTAATATGTTCAGTAATTATTCCTGATTGTGTGTCTGTTTTTGAGAGATAAATTGATGTATATCGCACTCTGGTTGATTGAGACTTCATTTCGTTTAAATATGTTGCATTTTGTGCCGTATTTTTCAATTTACTGTACTTTTACAAATAGACGTCTGACTCAAATTTGTGCATGAAACCTCTTTATGGTGGCTTCGTTCTAAATTGGGGTATGCTGTAACATCCAGTTTTAGATTGCATGCACCACGCCAACTATGGGGACACATTTATTTTAGTTCATCGCATATAAAACTACACGAAGTTTATACGATTCTTTGGGTTATGTCATGGTTATTACAATGATGTAATAGCTTATACCAACCGAGGACAAATTACGCGGATTTGGCTAATTTAGCTATTAGTTATAATTCCTGATTGTCTCCTTTACGGCAACTCTCAGTCTTCCTCTAAACGTAATGTGACAGCATACTTTATAGGCAATTTACATCTTCTCTTCCCCCTCCTTCTTTCCTCAATGTATGTAGTTGATAAATTTTAAATTTTGTGTGAAGTTCAAAAATTGAATTTTTCGTGAAAGTATGTTATGTATGCTCTTAAATTACTTTCATAGATATACGTCTCAGATATTATAATGTTCATACCACCAAATTTACTTGAATCTTGGTACCGTCTATTATCTATGGGACAATAGCTAGCATGAAACACAGGTAAAAATGGATTTTGACATTTTTCCATGTTGACAACGATTTGTTCTCGTTGTACATATTCTTAACAAATACATCCTTATCTAAGATATGAGTAAAAATGTTATTTATCTACAACAAAGAATACGCGAATTTATATACTCTAAATCGGATTATATTACGAAAGTGTAATCATTTTATAAAAACTTGTTGATGGGATTCTGGCTACATAAAGCATATATTTTTTTAATAATCATTTTATTTCAAATTACAAAAGAAGTAAGAATGGTTTTAATACGTGTACTACCGCTTATTTACAATGTTTAAGAACTGCAAAATAGTCTAGACTTACGTGTGCCGTCAAATCTTGTAGCAATTGTATCCAAAAATGTGTTTTGTGGGGCCATTAGACCCTTTCGTTGAGGCATTTTGCTCAAATTATGTGTAAATTTATTTTTTGCATTTAAACAAGTAAATAGACAAATCGCAATATTGACATCTTCACATAAATCCAGAATAAATGGTTTCTCACTTAAATAAACATGGTTAAATTAATTTAAATCAAATTATGTCCTTTCTTCTCGTTTGTTTTATTTACTATTCACATTTGCACAATTTTTTTAATAATTACTAATTAAACAATATAAGATATTTATTGTGTGTATGTGAAACACTATTTTTAATCACGTGAAAAAATAATTTCAATTTAAATCATTTTTATTAATGGAAAGCGTTTTCTATAAGATTATGTAATTTCCTTTAAAAAATATCCTCTTCATGGGTTGATAATCGCACGCTATATGAATTGTTTAGCTAAGTAAACCACGAGTTAAACTGTATATTGACAACAGTGTTTTAAAATGTATATGATTGGTTAATTAGCGGAACCAGTACAGTATTACCAAATGTTGCCGAAATATTATTGGACCGAATGAAACCGAACAATGTTAATTTTTTAAATCAAGTTTGTGAGCATTGTATAAAAACCATTGTATCTGTATTGACATGCTTATCAAGCTCGTAAACTTCAATTAAATAAATGTTATCACCACCCGCGCAATTGCCGATTGTACAATTAGAAAAAACAGTGTTGATATAATCAATACATTCACAAGTAAATTTATTTACTGTCTTGAGCAATTATGATAACTTTTTTCAGCAAATTTGTTCCCCTTATAATCGTTTGAATAAAATTATACTAAAAGATTTTTTATTCATGCCAATAATTTTCGAATTTGTCTACCTATTTCGTTATAAGGTTATAGTAATTATGAATCCTTATTAAATAGTTACATTTTTATTTGTATGCATTTGATTATGAACTATTATATTTTTTTGCATAAAATAGTTAAACTGCATTAAAAATATATTTAAGGAAAAAAAAATTTCTTAGTTGTTATTTGCCAAAAAATCTAGCACATAAATTGTACGTTTTATTAAAGATCCATGCATCCAAAAGTCGAATTATCCAATGTTACATGTAGAGTAATTTGACTCATTCTAATAAAATGATGATTGCCGTTATGTTGAAATAGGATTTACGATTAGGGATGCTGGTAGTACTCCGATTTGAACAGCAAATCGAGAGCAGATTATTTAAACCAACGACAGTAGGTAGACTAGTGATTTAATATTTAAAAATCCGTCATTGAATATTGATTAAAGTAAATTTTTATATTGAAAAAATTAAAGATTAAGAATTATTGTGCATAGCTTGATAAGTAAAGTGTAGCATGATTTGCGGAGACAAGTTTAAGTTAATTGGCAGATTAGATTGCAATAAAACGAACTTTTTTACTTAATACGATATACATAAAACTTAAAAGTGACGAGTAGTTAAAAAATAACACTTTATTGCAAGGAGCTTTTAACAAACATTGTCTTAAATATAATCCTACCGAAGATACAGAACAACGTTTTTGCTGAGTAGAATGTTCAAACAGAAAACAATATCTTAAACCCAATTTAATGGTACAATGCTAGCTGCCTAAAGTATATAATTTTTAAAATTTTAAATTTATCTTAATATAAAAAAACCTGTTTATACATTCTAAAACTATGTTAAGCTTTCTCAGTTCACAAAAAATAGCAATACCGGTTTAAATGCATTAATGCTTACGATAATTGTGCAAAATCATCTTCTTCAGCCGCACTGTTTATTAGCAAACAGTTCTGAATAGAACTTGAATTTGTATAGTTCTCACTCTACCTCGAACGTGCTCTGAATGCAAATGATAAATCATACAGCGCGTCGCATATGCTCTCGGTGAATTGACTAGAGTATTTTCTAAATTCTATACAACAACAGTACTATATATATATACAAGAGAGGCGGTACATACAAGGAAGGCTATATATATATATGTGTGTGTGTGTGTGTGTAGTCAGAATTTATCATGAATTTAGTCGAGATAAATTGATATAACATAAAAATGTAACGAAAATCAATCATGGGAATGTAAATATCCATGTGCACATGTTTTATAGACAAGTATTTGGTCTATATTCTCGTAATAGATGGTAGATAACTGTCTTATAATCTCAAGAGTTCACTGGCTCACCGCTGCAAATGCGCCACAATCACATCCCGCTCTGCTAAATATTTAATCCACTTCATACCGTCTCTTAGAACCACAATCTCGGGTTATTGGCCGGATCAGGATGTCGAAGGCGAAAACCACCAATCCTAGCTGGAATAAATTTCTGGCCAAAATGTAGTTCACATGTAACTGAAAAGTATGTGCAATGCGCGTCTTTAGTGATGTAAGCTTTGAGTTACGAGATTCCGATCACAATTCCCGGGTTCAAATCTCCATTTCGGTCATTTTAGCTAAAACTAATTATTGTCCGATAAAGTCAAGACCGATATAGCTGAAGAACGCCTTCATTATTTATACGTTCACTCAAAACAGAGAGATATATATATATATATATATATATATATAATCTAAACCTGAAATTAAGTGTGCTATTTACCTGTTTCTACTGCCTGCATGCTTCAAACTTCTGACGCACCTTGCATGGTAAGTGCGTGAAAATCCATATACAAACTTAGGCAAATGGTTAGATGAATCGTTTTTTAACCATGTACCTGTATTAAGAAATTAATTTACGTTTTATTTAGCAATGCATTTTTGCCTACGCCTTGAGAAACATTGGCAAGATTAGTTAATCTGTTAAACGGTAGCTGGTGGTGTTGTAGAGGTACATTTTACAAATAAAAAATGGCTTCTGTGATTACGCTACATTGTGTAAGACAGGCGCAAATTGAGAGAATGTTATTTCAACCAAATAACTTTCATATAACAATAATTTGAACTTCATTATCTTTTGCCATATAAGCCTGGCTCTGCTGGTGTAGAAAAGTATAATATGTTAAATCATGCATTTATTTCCGACTAATCTACGCAAATAGGATTATGCCAGTGAAAGGAAATTTTCATCTCCATTGAACTGCTACATGAAGGCAAAATTATCGCATTCCAAGCATTTGAACATCAATTTTTTTATTCAACTATGTGTAAAAATTTTCACATAGTTCTTATAGGGAACTACGGAGATTACGCAATTTATTATATTCACATTTTAGTAAATCGCGCATCGATGGCAAAAAAATATTCACGAAAACCTGGTAAAAGTCATTAAATTTTTAACACAAACACACAGTAAAATGGGGCAATATCAATCGTTGTTGCCAGCTTTATAAAATTATGCCTAGTGTACAACTATATTAGAATTGAAGCAAAATATTCTGTCATAAGAAAAGTTAAAAGTCAGCCTGAAATACCCAAGGCCAGTTAATAAACTCTTTTAATTTCTTTACCTATCTTAATTGTACCTATAATTAA
>JAQBSW010012117.1:0-17800 GCA_029291075.1 Eudiplozoon nipponicum | reverse complement strand
GAATACTATATATAAAATTAATAATTAAATATCACATCCCCAGGTGGCATGTTGTGTGTTCAATAACAACAGATTGGAAATGGCTAGTCGTAAATTTAGGTTGAAAGCTTTTATACATAGGCTCCAAACGATGGAATATAACTGAAAATTTCGTGTAATATAATTAAACGAACAGTGGTTGCGCGGGCGGTGATAACAATTACTTTTAATCAAGGTTGCGAACTTGATATAAACACCTGACCCATTGTCAGTATAAACTAAGTATTGTATAGTGTGTAAAAGGAAATTCATCCAGTAGACCGGTTTCGTCCTTATTGGGAACTTCAACCATCGCGGAAGGGCTCAACCTGGGCAGTATGTTTGGACTCTGCGGTCAACACGGAGCTCACCCTGCGGCACCTTACACACAAATTTCAGTTATATAATAACTTATGTGACTTGGTTAGTCTTACCTTTAGGTAGAGCCTATATAGCACCCATTTAGCCCTAAAGTTCCAACTAACCATCCCCAATCTGTCATTATCGAACAGATACCACGTTACATGGGGAATTGTAATAAGGACGAAACCGGTCTAATGGATGAATTGCCTTTTCCACACTATACAATACTTAGTTTATACTTACATATGTATGTACATAATAGGCTAGGTGTTTATATCAGGTTCGCGACCTTAATTAAAAAGTAATTATCACCACCCTCGCAACCAACGTTCGTTATATTATATTAATGTTCAATTCAATACCACTTCCAAGAGTAACGTGGTATCTGTTCGATAATGACAGATTGGGGATGGTTAGTTGGAACTTTAGGGCTAAATGGATGCTATATAGGCTATACATATTTGTTAGTATATAACTGAAAATTTGTGTAGTGTGCCGCAGGGTGGCTTAATGGTTAGAGCACCAGATTCCGAAGCAGACGTGCCCAGGTTCGAGCCCTGACCGCGGCAAATTCTGGACAGTACGTGATGAGTTCCCAATTAAGACGAAACTGATGTTTTGGATTGTCTTTTCCACACTATAAAATACCTAGTTTATACTGAAAATGTATGTATATAATGGGTCAGGTGTTTATATCAAATTCGCAACCATGCCTAAAAAGTAATTGCGTGTAATATGCAGCAGGGTTGGGGCAATAGATATGGTCCCAGACACCGAATCAAACGTGCACTGGATTGAGCCTCGTTCGCGCAAAAATTCTAAGCAGTATATTGAGTTCCTAATAAGGGCAGAACCTCGTCTAGATTTCGATGAAAAAATTCTATTTATGCATCAGAACACTTTAAAGACATATGTCTGTCGCTTTCTTGTGAAGTGTTATTTGTTAATACAATTACATTGAACACGTTTTCGCATTTTATTGTTGACAACATCTGAAGTCTTGGGTCGTAATATTTCAACAAACCATGCCTTCACTGTAAAGTCACAAATTATCAAAATCAATAAAAAAAGACTGACAAAATATAAATTAAAATTCGTTCGTGACTAACAAAGTAAAATCTGATTTAACAATAATTGATTGCGCGGGTGGTGGTAACAATTCTTTAAATCAAGGTTTCGAGCTTGAAGTAAACACCGATCTCACTGTATCTAACCAGTCGATACTGCTAGAGGTGAGAGCCGCATATATAACTTTGATTTACATATATATTCAATGCGGTTTGATCCTCGTTAGTCAGTTTGCCGTTGTATTCTGATGATGATCATGGAAGGTCGAAACGCGTCAGTGCGTTGCGGCTGGCGGTAGTTTTGTTATGTTGTTCGATGACTGGTTAAAAACAATGGGATTGGTGTTTACTTCAAGCTCGCAAACTTGATTTAAAGAATTGTTACCACCACCCGCGCAATCAATTATTGATTAAATTGTATTGCCCATATATGTATATGTGGCGAAAGCTGCAAACAGTTAATGTTCGTGACTGCATAGAAATTGTGCAGCCGACATTTTCAGTCAAGTTCAATGTATGCGAGACTGCTAGAGGTGAGAGCCGCATATCCAAATTCGTTTTCCAGATATATTCAATGCGGTTTGATCCTCGATAGTCAGTTTGTCGTCGTACTCTGATGATGATCATGGAAGTTCGAAACGCGTCAGTGCGTTGCGGCTGGCGGTAGTTTTGCTATATTGTTCGATGACTGGTTAAATACAATGGGATCGGTGTTTACTTCAAGCTCGCAACCTTAATTGGAAGAAAAGTAAAATATGGTTTCTACATTATTAGCTTGTGTGAATATCTATCAATCTATACAAGAATGACCAGATCCCATACATTACATTATAATACAGCGAGAAAGAATGCAAACTAGCACATACAGACATATATGCATACACACTTACTAATCAGACAAAAGCGAGTCAGATTTGTTGCCACCCACATAATCAAATGAAAACCCAGGATGTAGATAAATGACAGATTGTAAAGTTTAGTAGTCTCGAAATGGCTATTATCCACTTTGTTATTAATGTGTTTTTTCTTCCTAATAATAAATATACTGTATAATATTCGAAGGCAATGGATACATATATATATATATATATATATATATATATATATATATATATATAAGTGGATGAGCGCAATGATCCAAATAAAATATGCACCGATTCGAGCTATATTCTCACCATTTCTAGAAATTACATTAGTTCCCCAATAAGGAGGAAACACACATATTTGTACTGAAATAACATATTTAATTAAACTCCTGCCACAATATATATATATATATATATATATATATATATACTCTTATATATATATATATATATATATATGGCCCATGTATAGAAATTCCGGCTTGACGACCGGCGGGCTCAAGCTAGTCGACCCGGGATTGGTAACATGAACCTTGCCGGGCCATAAAGGGACAGCCATCATCCCGTTTCATGTGAAGCCTCGAGTTTGGTCTAACTGCACTGTAAATTTTTGTTAAATGTGTAGTGACGGAATGAGAGCAAGCGTTCCAGACGTGAGAGGCAAGTTTTGGCTGCTGAGGGAAACTCTGGCCACTGGCATCTGGGCAGATAGTGCTCATCAGCTTTGGTTGGCAGACTATCTAGGAGAAGGAAAACTCAGAATAAAAACCATCACTAAGAATGGGCGACCTAGTGTTCTTTTACAGTCCACATATAACCATGACAAGTACAACTTACAATAATTACATAATGCATCGGCCGTCGCGCAGTATAAAAAGGGTCGCCTTATCTGCTGAGCCGTGCAGGGTGGATAAGCGAAAACAGACTACTGCAGGCAACTCCAACTCTATATTCGATTCTGCGTCCTTTCCCTCCCCTTCCTCTTCTCAATCTTACAATAACTCTCTTTTAGATACTATATGGTTGGTTTAGATCATAACACTGAGCCCAATACTAGGTTGCCAAATATCGAAAATGGTTCTTGTAGACGATCATTCATTAAACCTAAGTTAGGTTTTAACGTAGGCGCATTTAATGTTCGAACATTAAAACAAATTGGACAGCAAGAATCTCTTGCTCGTACGTTGGATAAATTAAAAATTGACATATGTTGCGTATCTGAAACCAGAATACAGGATCCTACGTGTATTACAGAACAAGTTGCACCATCCCTATCTACGCGTTATTGGCTTCGAACATCTGGTTCCACAGAGTTCTCACAAGCCGGTAAATGGGGCGTTGGTATTGCCCTTAATGCGCAAGCTGAAGCTTGCTTAATTGAATGGATCACTTAAAATAGTCGATTGTGTGCGGCACGTTTAAATACATCTACTAAAATCAAAGCAAAAAACCGTTATCATCGTTGCCTCTTCGTCGTATCTGCATATGCTCCTACCGATTGCAGCACAGATGAAAGCAAGGACGCATTTTACTCCGAATTAAGCTCCTTACTAAGTAAAGCACGAAGTTCGGATATAGTCCTGGTTATGGGTGACATGAATGCTCAATTTGGTCGCTTAAGCAACACAGAATTTCATTTAGGTGGAATATACACTCTAAGCTCGACTCGCAATGATAATGGTGAACGGCTTTTGGATAGCTGCGCTGAACATAGACTATATTTAAGTAGTACAAATATCAGACGTAGTGTTAAACGTTGTGCTACATGGCGTCCTCCAGCACCCGGACAACGGTGGACTCAAATAGATCATGTAGCAATTAGTTGCATCCAGGATTGTCGCTCTTTTTGCTGTGTTGCTGATGTCGCCTTGCCCGAATGCTAACTTGGCCATAATGGCGTTGTGGAGAGGTTTAGTTTGCCTCATTTATGTGAGTTATCCTGATAAATTTACTCATAGTAGCAAGGTTTTCCTTCTCTCTACCCCTCTCCCTCTCTCGTAAATCTCAATAATAATTTATCTAAATTCACTTATATACTTTTTTTCACTCCTTATGGTTATATGGCAGTGAAACATTAGTCACTTGACTTTTGTGTGGATGATGATATATATATATATATATATATATATATATATAATTGTTTGTTTAGTGAGTTTTACACGATATTTAAGTAGTAAAAACAGCGACCCCTTAATAGAAGGGTTTAGTGTTATACTTTAACACTGATAGAGAAAACCAAAGGGAATTGCCACCCATTAGGTCCGCAATTTCTGTTTTGAGACTAAAAAAGTTAACGTAAAAACGATAGAGAGAAACAAATCGAAAATATTTAGAACATTGAGCTACATCCAATATCAACTCGACTTCGCTTTCAAAAATCAAAAATAGTTATGTATTAAAGACTGTTTTAGTAGTGGTTCAGTACTATTGGTATCGATGTGGTAATGATGTTTCATTAAGTTATCGTGCTAGTTTATTAAATTTATTTGTGTATTAGTAACAGTGATACATGTTATATTAATAAAAGCAGTTATGGTTTTTTATTAGTTGCATTAGTAGTAGTATTTTAGCAGTAGAAGTAGAATAAGTGGTAGTAATAGGAGAAGAAGAGGTATTAGTAGTTTTTTAGTACTATTAATATTTATCGTCGTTTTAGTTGTATTATATTTTATTATTTATAGTAGTATTATTTGTGCATTTGTAATAAAAGCTGTGAATGTTGTAGTAGTAGTAGTAAATTCTTTATTAGTTCTATTCATACAATTATTAATATTATTATTCACAGTTGTTTTGGTTAATTAGGCAGTAGAAGAATGTATGTTTGATTGTATGTGCGTTTGTTTACTTCATTGAAATATTGCGAAGTACCGCGTTGCATCTAATAATCTAAATTGGTCTATATATCTATATCAGTTAATCGGTTCCTCTCTCGCACCGTTTCATGCTCTCCTAATTCCTGAGAGAATGCGCCTCGTTTCATAACTTGAAGAGACTCTTCTAGTAATTCGGCTGCTTTTGTCTTCTGCAGAGTTTGCTCTAGCTGTTTGACAGGAAACTGAGCAAGTGGTGCACTTGATTAACTCCTTTCAGCAAATTTGTTTGCCGCTGGTTTAAAAACATCTTTTTTTGTTTGCACTTTATCGTTTGGTGGTACTGTTTTTGTGTTGCTATTTTAATAGCACCTGTCTTCTTCTTTTCACTTTACCTGGTTTAGCCTGTCTTTCCTATACTCCTTATATTTGTCAATCTGCTGTTATCTTCATTATACGTTTATATGCTACCTACCACATCCAAATCTAATTCATGGAAAATTATTTTCGGCAAACATGTCTACATTTCCTGGTTCTCAGACTGGTAAGATCGAACTTAAGATGATTCGATATAATTTATACTTTTTCACCCCGAACTGAACAAATTTCCATTCTTAAATGTTGCTGTACTTTGTGCAGTGCTGCTGCTACTTGATTTTTTCTGCCGTTTTCTTGTGCGGGACAATTAATAGCACTCGTAGGTTGGTAAAATATTGAATCCTGTAAATTTCCAGGTTCGCAGTTGGTGTTTGGCATTGATTGATGGGTTCTCACTTGTCCCTTCATTATGAAGCCGCCCAAGAGTTGCTTGTCTGAACACGACGTTCGGAAAATCGGGTTCCAAAGTAATTTTCAGGCAAACAGCTCATAGGCGGCTTCATAATGAAGGGAGAAGTGAGAACCCATCAATCAATGCCAAACACCAACTGCGCACCTGGAAATGCAAAGGATTCAAGATTTTTCCGACCTACGAGTGCTATCAATTGTCTCGCATAAGAAAAAGGCGTTAAAAAAGCAAATTTCCAATCTATTATTTGAAAGGTCATCCTTCCTACCTACATTTGTATAGGAGATTGTACCGTCCCATTTCCCAACATTCCTCATCCAAATATTTAGTGAGCAGAGGGCGTAATACCGGCTCCTACTGATGAGTCGCTAGTAAGCACGAAAAGAATGTAATTTCCGTTCATTCTGTCTTCTGGTCTTATTTTAACTAATTTGTTACTATGTGCGCAATACCTAATACATAATTTGATGGACAGAAATTTACAACATCGCCTCGTAAGCATACCCAAATAAAAGTTGCATCACGGCTAAAGTCCCGAATCAAAAAGCATTTATAAGGAAATGATGGAATTTGTGTCAACTAGCGACAGCTCAAATGACTAATTAACGTCACCAATATAAGTAGCATCAGGTGAACTTTGCACGATGAACAGCCGGTCCGAGTTTTAACAAACAACGTCTGGTTATACCGCAGTCGGTAATATTGGATAATCCAACACTTTCAATGTTAGTTCTAATGCCGTGGAAGCCTTCGGAGTGATGCGACCATTCAGCACCCAGTCGTCACGGAGACTGAGACGGCGTGAATTTGAAAATGAGGATCAAATCGTATAAAAGCGGGACTACTAGGGAGAATCACAGAACTACGAAACAAAATCGTGGACATGTTAAAACAGATTGTTAACAAAAAGAGTGAAATAACGTTAATTTTAAAGCGAATAATGAAGGAGTAATATTTTGTGAAGACATTAATATTCAACGGAGAGCAAAACTTCTAGGCAACATATTTTCATTTAATGTACCTTGCTACTTATTAAATTTTATATTTAATTTCAATTTATTTTAAAAATATGTCCAAATTTTCGTTTTGTTATAAGAATTGAATGAGCGTTGCGCTCGTTCTTTTTCAACTGGAATAACACACGTAGATTGATAAAAATGAAAACAAGAAGATTACAGTCAATATCACATTGAATATAAGACTACTTTTGCATCATGGCAGTTACGATCTAATCTTCGTTGATACTTTTTGCATGGCTGCAGGTGAGTTCCTGTGGCCAATGATTAATTTACATTTTTCGCGTGTGTTTGAAAGACATTTCGTGGCGTTAGACGAGAGAAGTTTCATTCGAAAAGTGTTTCGTTCTTTTCTTCACTTCCTTTCTCTCTGAGTAACCCCGTTGGCACCCCTTGGGTTTCGCCTGTTTCTCAGTTTTCATTTGGATTTGATACGTGATACGGTACCGTGATAGTAAAATTACACTAATAAGCCCAGAGGATAAATGACAGCAATCTTGAAAGCATCGCTTGCGTTGTTTTGAGTTTGGCAGGAAGGCATGGTCTCTAATTAAGCGCGATGAGTGTTCCACTGCTGTTGATACAGCGCAAAGTGCTAGTAACGCGTAGCTTTGATTTACTGAGATCAAACAAGGCTTAGCGGGTTCTGCCAATACTCGTGACGTTGGTTACACATGGCGCAGATATTTACGCTAACCTCACGAAACTGTGCTGCTCCAATCTGAACGATCAGAAGTGCAGCGTTGAAACGGAGTTGTAGCGCATGTTTCTGTGTCAAATTGATGCAGACTACTTCGCCAGCGAAACTGCTACCTTTGGCGTTGACGCCTAGCAGAATATTTCAGTTAAGCACTGAGGCCAAACCATTCCGTGTACGGTTTCTAATGGCAGACATTAAAGGATTAGTTGGCTGCGCTACGAAAATATGTTCGTTAAAACCGAATAATGCATTATTAAAAGGTATGCAGCTAATGATTTATATTATTTGGAGTAGGAAAATCACAGAATACGCTGCTGGCAATTTGAATCCAGAAAAATTGGTCCATCAAACACGTTAGAAGCTGCAATTGTTTATATGGTGCTGAGCTACTAGTAGCAAATTAGTTCAGTTGTGACCAGAAGGATAAACCAAAGGCAGCATGAACGGAAAGTATAATCTCATGCACATTCGTTTCGTGCTTACTGGCGACTCATCAGTAGGAGCCGGTATTACGCCCTTTAACCACTATATATTTGGTAGAAGAATGTGGAATAATAGGACGGTACAATCTCCTAGACGAATGTGAAAACCTGTAATAGTGAAGCTAACATAATCTAAAGTCAACGACAATGCGACTTCAATGCTAACTCACACTATATAATATATATACCGAGTCTGTAAAGGATACTAACACTATGGCTATTGTGTTAGTAACTGATACCTTTTTTGAAATCGATGAGTACCGGATACTAACACTATGGTTTCCGAGTCGGTACATGATACCAAACTGATGGATATAAATTTATGCTAAAGTTCACCCAAATTGAGAATTACAACAATTTCCGAACACCTGTTACTCCAGTTAAACCATACACTCTGGCCTTCATCGATATCAGTTATCACATTTCGCGGTAAACATGACATCATTCAATTCAATATATTACAGTTAAATACTGTTTGTTGCGAAGAACTAATATATATGCAAGTATGTATTAGGTTTTGCGAACCTAGTAACAAATTAGTTCAGTTGTGACCAGAAGGATAAACCAAAGGCAGCATGAACGGAAAGTATAATCTCATGCACATTCGTTTCGTGCTTACTGGCGACTGATCAGTAGGAGTCGGTATTACGCCCTTTATTCATTATATATTTTGGTGAGGAATGTGGGAAAATAGGAGGGTACAATCTCCTACACGAAGTGTCAACTTGAAGTAGTGAAGCTAACTTCATACAAAGTCTTCGACATTGCGACATCAAAACCAACTCACTGGATGTGATACATACACCAAGTCTGGAAAGGGTACCAACACTATGGCCATTATTATTATAATCAAGGTTGTGGTCTTGATATAAACACCTGACCCATTAATTACTTACATATGTCAGTATAAACTAAGAATTGTATAGTGTAGAAAAGGCAATTCATCCAGTAGACCGGTTTCGTCCTTATTGGGAACTCATCAGGTACTGAAATTTTAGCAGGTTCAGCCAAGGACAGAGCCAATCTACTAGATAATTACCCTTTCTACTATGATAACAGTTATACTACATATGTAAAAATTAATAGGTCGAGTGTTAAAGATTCTAATATAGAGATATATTATTCTCCTGCACGACAATGTTCGTTAACTATGGCCATTATGTCGTATTTAATTATGGTACCGCAAGTGTTCATGGTACCAATACGTAATTTCAATGTTTGCTAAAGTTCCTTTACAATTAAGTACAAATGGCACTGAACACCTGTTACTTTAAAACTACCGTCAGTCACACGTATTGACGTGTTTCAACCTTCCATGATCATAGAAATGGTGCAGTATACATTTACATTTAATTAAATCTTATACAAGACTAATAAATTGAACAAATCTCTAATTTTCCTTTCCATTGCGGTTTGATCATCGCAAACATTCACAGCTCAGTTTCCTCCATTTCTTATTTGGGCTAGTAGTACAGTGTGTATGTATATGTCTAGGAGTATTGCCTGTTGCGTGTAGTGTCTTTCTCGTTGTTTTGCATAGTGAAATGGATATCTTACAATTCCTGTATTGATGGATTTATCAACTCTTCGCAGTAAGCACGAAACGAATGTGCATGAGATTATACTTTCCGTTCATGCTGCCTTTGGTTTATCCTTCTGGTCACAACTGAACTAATTTGTTACTAGGTTCGCACCACCTAATACATACTTGCATATATATTAGTTCTTCGCAACAAACAGTATTTAACTGTAATATATTGAATTGAATGATGTCAGGCTTACCGCGAAATGTGATAACTGATATCGATGAAGGCCAGAGTGTATGGTTTAACTGGAGTAACAGGTGTTCGGAAATTGTTGTAATTCTCAATTTGGGTGAACTTTAGCATAAATTTATATCCATCAGGTTGGTATCATGTACCGACTCGGAAACCATAGTGTTAGTATCCGGTACTCATCGATTTCAAAAAAGGTATCAGTTACTAACACAATAGCCATAGTGTTAGTATCCTTTACAGACTCGGTATATATATTATATAGTGTGAGTTAGCATTGAAGTCGTATTGTCGTTGACTTCAGATTATGTTAGCTTCACTATTACAGGTTTACACATTCGTCTGGGAGATTGTACCGTCCTATTATTCCACATTCTTCTACCAAATATATAGTGGTTAAATGGCGTAATACCGGCTCCTACTGATGAGTCGCCAGTAAGCACGAAACGAATGTGCATGAGATTATACTTTCCGTTCATGCTGCCTTTGGTTTATCCTTCTGGTCACAACTGAACTAATTTGTTACTAGGTTCGCAACACCTAATACATACTTGCATATATATTAGTTCTTCGCAACAAACAGTATTTGCATTCGCATTGTTGGCTGTTAGGTGTGCGAATGTTATTGCAATATCGAATGCTCACTCTGTTATGAAATTTCTTGCTCTGTTAACAGTGGCTTTGGTACGGTATGTGCAGATGTTTGTTCTACTTAATTTTGTTGCCCATCCGATCGAATGATTATTGATTCTGGTCCCGTGGGTGTTTGGACTTACCTGGATGCTTGCACATTGTTGTTGAATTTTGTTATTCTTGGCCAGTCGATTAAAATATCATGTTGATGAAACTTTTGAATGTTTAGGCCGGGCGCTTGTTGTTTTAAGTAAACAGATTCATGTATAGTTTTTCTAAATTGAATAGTTGTATACTTTGGCTATTAATGGTTGCGCGGGTGGTGAAAAAGATTATTAAAATCAAGTTTGCGATCTTGATGTAAATACCATTTCCGTTATATATACATATATCTCAAATTTGGCAGAATAAACTGAGTATAGTATAGTGCAGTTCATCCAGTCGACCGTTGTCATCTTTATGGAAGTAAAACCAAAAATCAGAATAGTTCGCGTCAACTTAATAAAAGATTGCAATTTGCAGTTGCTAAGTCACGAAATATGCCACCTCCATCTAATCTGTTAATGTATGATTTCTTTTCCTAATAAATACATGTATTTATCAAATGAATATTATTAAAATTAAAACGTACAGATAAATAACTTCAATCAAATATTTATTTTCTTCTTATCGCTTCGAGACATTTAAAGCGATAAATTTATGATTATTAATAATAATCTATAACTGCTGTTTGCCCATTCGTCCTTTATTTTGACAGTGATCTGAAGATAATATGCAACAATTACCGTTGATTGAAACTCATTTACAAGCAATAGTTTTAAAGGTCTATTTAGTGTACGAAATGTATATATTTCCAATTTAATTGCGAAAAATGAGGAATTGTTAATGCTTTTTGTAGCAATAGCCATTTTTGAGAATAAGCTTACGCAGACGATGTAATTATATGGGACACTAATGAACACGAATGACATATTTGGCTGCAGAAGATGTTGGCCGAAGCTGTAGAATGGTGTTTATATTTTACTTCGGTAAAAGTTCAGATAGATCAGCAATTGTGGTTCCTGGGACACTCTGTCTCAGCGGAGGGATGTATGTCATTAGATTTGAATGTTCAGCCTATCAATGACTATCCGGTGCCTACTACTAGGAAACAATTTCGCCAATTTATTTGTATAGTGAATTTCTATAGAACATATCTCGTAGGTATAGCGGCTACGCAGCAACCCTTGTCTAAGTTAACTAGTGCCAAGTTGCCGCTTCGTTTAACGGAGGAGGCTCAAGAGGCGTTTATCCGATGCAAGCAGAAGCTAATAGACGCAACTATTTTGACTTTCCCGGTAGGTTACAGACGTGTCAGATATTGGTATAGGAGCAGTGTTACAAGCTGACGAACAGCCTTCGCAATAAATAAGTCGCACATTCACTAAGGCGGAACAAAACTTCACCGTACAGGAAAGGAATTACTTGCCATACAATGGGCACTACGGAAGTTTAGGGAATTTTTCCATCGGTGGACTGACTCATAGACGTCTTTACCGACCACGAGTACACCAAGAAATTGAAGTGCTCGAGAAATACCATGAGTCAATTCATCATAGAGCCGGCATCAAGAATGCGGCAGCCGACGTGCTCGGCAGAATTTCCACTCTGCGGGTTTCGCCATTTATCGATTTGTTTGGGGACATTCCAGCGCCGGGCGACATTGCTGAGACATTGCAGTCACGATTGTATTGGCCTGGCATGTCCAAAGAAATTGTAGATATTGCCAATAGTGCACTTTTTATGTCAACGTTGTAAGCCAAAAAACGAGAAAAGGTCACTCCGATTGCTTTCAATGTCACTGCACGGAACCAGTTTCTGCATATTGACATGGCTCGTCCGCTGACGGTAGCTCGTGGCAGGGTAGCCTATGTGTTTCCCATGGTCGATAAATTTACCCGATGGTTCGAGTTTGTACCACTGAAGAAAATCACAGAAGAGAAGACTATGACGTGATAAGAATAGCGATGGCTCAGTCGATTTGGTGCACCACAAGTTATTGTGGACAGTTCGAGTCGAGAGAACTTTATCAGTGGTGCAAAGACCTCGACATAAAGCATTCCCGCACAGCCACTTATCACCCGCAGACCAACGCGAGGGCTGATCGAGCACACAGAACGATGAAAGAGGTATTGCGATGTTAGTGCCACGAGAGCCCGGGAACGGGGAGAGCCAAATGAAATTTGCTGGAGGGGGCCATGCGCTTTACAATATCGACAGCTGCAGGATTTACTCTCAAACCTATGGTAAATGGAGGGCATATTAAACTGCCACGTGAACCCCTAATCTCAGGATCCCATGAGCGCTGCAACATAACAGATATTCAGGAGCGCCTAAACAGTTAATTGAATATGTAGGCGTCACACAGCGACAAGGCTATGCAAGGCGACCTACACGCACTCGCCTAAGGATCGGTGACTATGTCATGGTCGCGCAGCTCGAGTCCATGGCACTGCCAGCTGTCAATGATGGGCCTTATCACGTGGAAAGGGTGAACACAGAGCACAACACAGTTGTCGTTAGCATGCCCGATGGAGCACGAGCTGTCGTTCTTGATCGTTTCAAAGTAATTACTAAATGCAAAAGCAAAAGGGAGCTAGCCACATACGAAGCCTTATGGATAAACAAATTGCAGCCTGATTTATGTAAGCAGAAGAAGCACGTACAAGCATTGAGCTTGAACTGGATGTGACGCACTCAATTTGATTGGTTTCTATTTTTCACACTCGCTTTGTTCACGTATTTCTATCTTGTTTTGCTTTCCAATTTATATATAAAGATATGTTCATGAGTAGATATTTGAGAAGACCATGCGAAAGAAAAATTTCTTATATCTGATAAAATTTCTTTTTGTTTTTGCACATAAAAAGGGTACAATGAATTTATAAATTTTTTTTTCTAAATCGATACTCATTATACGAGCAAAATCCTACATATTATTGATTAAAATGAAGCATGTGTGTGAAGAAAACAAATGGCTTCTGACGGGTTGGAAACTTTTATTAGAGGATTAAATGCAAAAATGAACAAGTTGACTGCAGAATTAGATATGATTAAGTCTCGGCTGGATGATAAATTAATAATAAATTCTGATGGACTACGCATAAACAAACCAAACAATATAGATGGAAAAAACACTTTTATTTTGTTTAATGATAGAGGTGGTGGACGGTTTATTAATTCTAGTGCCATTCTTCACTACTACTATCTCCGTTAATAGACAGTACTTCAGACGATAAGTTGACGACCATCTAACATTTACATTCAACCAAGTTTGCGATCTCGATATAGACATCTGACCCATTAAGAATATGCATGTGCCAGTATAAACTAAGTATTGTATAGTGTGGAACACGCAATTCATCCAGTAGACCGGTTTCGTCATTATTGGAAACTCATCACGTACTGACCAGAATTTTCCGCGGATGGGACTCGAACCTGGGTATGTCTGCTGCAGAATCTGACCATCTAACAATTCGGAGAGACGAGGTCTGATATTCTTAAAAACGTCAATGAATTGCCTAAGCAATTTTAATGCAGGCCGCATTCACTTGACTACCTTTATTATGCGTACTTTGTTTTATCATTAACGATCATATTTTCAAGTGAAAATCAGAACACAATACACGTTGCATAAATAATTTTTCACATTTTTATCAAGTTCAAACAATGCTTATCACCAATCAAGATACATTTGTTTTCGACAGAAATAGGACGGAGAAACACGTTTGATTTGTCAATCCGTTTACATTATGGAGGTGTTTTTGTAGAGATATTTAATTTTTTCAATGCTCCAAATGTGCGATGAAGTCAGTCAAACGATGTCCAGTTCACGCATGAGCAGAAATATCTGCTTTGTCTTGTGTGACGCATTTTCGACGTAAGTGATATAAACGTGATTACCTGTCCCAATCAATATTTACAACATAGCATTGGTTTACATTCTTATTCACAATTTTTAGCCCGTTTGTTGACGAGAACTGACAAATTGTGCAAGGAAAATAAATCTATGTATGTGTACGGGATATTTCATATAATTAAACAATCAATGATTGCATGGGTGATGGTAACAATTCTTTAAATCAAATTTGCGAGCATGAAGTAAGCACTAATCCCATCTGCAAAACTTACGTCAGTCGCACGTACTGACACGTTTCAAACTTCGTTGATCATCATCAGTATACGACTGAAAACTGACCAGCGAGGCTCAAACCGCATTGAACATATAAATGGAAAGAGAAAAAGATATGCGGCTCTCACCTCTAGTAGTTTCGCATAAATTGTAATTCAAACTCACAAACTTGATTTAAATAATTGTTACCACCACCCGTGCAATCAGGTATTGCTTAATTTTATTAACTATATACGTTGCGAAAGCAGCAAAAGGTT
Organism: Eudiplozoon nipponicum; assembly: GCA_029291075.1. Lineage (NCBI taxonomy): Eukaryota > Metazoa > Platyhelminthes > Monogenea > Mazocraeidea > Diplozoidae > Eudiplozoon > Eudiplozoon nipponicum. Next base: position 2,855 of record JAQBSW010012117.1, on the reverse strand, counting down.
AATGTTTGTGACTGCATAGAAATTGTGTAGCCGACATTTCCAGTCAAGTTCAATGTATGCGAGACTGCTAGAGGTGAGAGCCGCATATCCACATTTGCTTTTCATATATATTCGCAATACGGTTTGATCCTCGCTAGTCAGTTTGCCTTCGTACTCTGATGATGATCATGGAAGGTCGAAACTTGTCAGTACGCGTGACTGACGGTGGTATTTCCATGTTGTTCTACAACTGGTTAAATACAATGTGAATGGTGTTTACTTTAATCTCGCAAACTTGATTTAAAGTAATGTTGAGTATTGTTTGGACAGTGAAATTCCATCTTGAGCATACCTTTTTTTACAAAAATTATTTTCATTCGCAACCATAAACACCAACTAGTCATGCATAATTATTGAGCGATGTATCAAACTGGTCATTGAGAAACACAATTGTTTTCGACATCCAACTTATCTGATTAATCTATCTACGTATGGCATAACAGAATGCCATACCACCCTTTAGAACTAGAGAAATTGGATCTCTAAGCAATTAAAACATAAATATGCTCATTTGCAATAATAAGTAAATCGGACATATTCTGCATATGAAACAATGCCTAATATGATAAATCTTTTAATATTAACCAAAATTTTGTCATTATCATTCGTCAAAAGCCACCATGGTTGGTTTTAAATAGGAAGTACAAACGTTATTTTGATCGCTGAAATAGAGACATTCATGAGAGGTTGAAAGAGAGAAAGAAAACAACTGAGTAATATTTATTTCGCATAAGATTTCATTGATCGGTGTGCAGATCTCCGTCAGTGTCAAGAGGCTAAGAACAATTGAAAAACCAAATTCACAGAAAAAATATTATGACAAGAGATCCCGTTTCCACAGAAAATTATATTATCTCAAGATACATTGACAGTGTTTTATGCATTTCTGTTATTTACAAGACAAAATCGAACAAATAACGACTGTCGAAATTCTTGAATTCAAGTTTGCGAGCTGGAAATAAACACCAATCATATTGTATTTAATCAGTCGTCAAACAACTTAGCAAAACTACCGCCAGTCATACAAACAAAGAAATTGTGCAGCCGACATTTCCAGTCAAGTATAATGTATGCGAGACTACTAGAATTGAGAGCCGCATATTTAATTTCGCTTTCCATATACATTTAATGCGGTTTCATCCTCGCTAGTCAGTTTGTCGTCGTACTCTGATGATGATCATGGAAGGTCGAAACGCGTCAGTACGTACGACTGGCGGTAGTTTTGTTAGGTTGTTCGACGGTTGGTTAAATATAATGAGATTGAAGCTTACTTGAAGCTCGCAAACTTGATGTAAAAGGTTTTTGCCACCACCCGCGCAATCAATGATTGTTGGGCTGTCGAAATTTCTGCATGAATAAAATTCAGACTCTGCTTCTCTATCCAGATGACTGAGTAAAAATAAAGTAAGTTTGACTAAAAGTATCATCTGCAAATGTGCAAAACAATCAGTCATCTGCGAAATAGCGCATTGGATGAGTGTGGACCAATTTAGTTTGAAAGCAATGCTTCTTCACTCTGTTAAGAAACAGCTACGTAAATCGAAGTGGACAATGATGACCACACTTCCAGAGAGACGCCGTAGATTAGATGGATTTGAATACTTTTCTCCTTCCAATTTCGCTGTGCTATGAATGATAATCCCACTTCTTATTATTTAAATAGAAAAGTTAATAAATTACATACACACATACACACACATACACACACACACACATATATATATATATATATATACGTACATATATATATATATATATATATATATATATATATATATATATATATATATATATATAAAGAAACTTCAATCAAGAGGCCTCTTATATATTTAGACTGTTCAGTTGAAAAATCATTAGGTTTGATTCTGTAAAAATAAAAAAATGGCGATAAATATTTATCATGCGTTAAAATCTGAGATTCTGCGCCAAAACATTGTCTTTCTATTTTGGAGTTGTGGAGGTATTTAATGTTTTTTCATCTGACTTGTGTGCTTGTTTCGCACACTTTACTGTCTGATTGGCACACGTGAAATGAACAAGGAAGAGGGTGGTCCTCGACGTTCTAAATACGTTCGCCTACATGAAACCACCTTCCGTGTCTGTAAGATGTAGTTTTTGTCGCAGTGATTGCTCGACGTCATTTGTCAGCAAAGCATCTAATCACAATCGCCGCATGTAATCAACATCAAGTCACATTAGAGAATAAAAAATATTGGTATATACGATCGAATGGGTTCGCTTAAACAATAATTTGTCAAAACTTTGTACTTTATAGATGAATATATACATGTAAACACTTTAAAAATGAGGTAGAGAAGCAGAAAGAGAGCGATATACCTTTAAACTCAGAATGTACACAAAACGACAGATCAAATACTTGAACTTCCTATCGAAATCTAAGAATATCAAACAGGTCTGCCAGGTTTTACGATCAACAACCATTTTAACTGCACTCATATAGTAAACAAACACACACAAACGCAGTCACACACACACATCGAATGATTGCATGGCGTTCAACCTAGACACCAAGAAGGCTTCAGTATTAAAGAGACCGCCACGTGATGACACTTTGATTTCGCCTTCCCTGGAATTTTTGCCTGTCGGCACGCTGAAGTTCGCCAATGGCGCGTACAGCGTCAAGGATAAACCTTCAATGGATTTTAACAAATGTTGGTCAAAATTTGTAAAAGAAAAGCTGTTGCAGATGGCAACAGAAGCATTCTTGAGACCCTGTATTTGGCTCATCTTTCCAGTTTTGTCAGTCTAAATGCGCATTTGCTAAATCAACTCAATTGAGTTGTGACGGATTGTAG
>JAQBSW010012116.1:0-17803 GCA_029291075.1 Eudiplozoon nipponicum | reverse complement strand
TGTTGTTCGACTGCTGGTTAAATACATTGGGATTGGTGTTTACTTCAAGCTCGCAAACTTGATTTAAAGAATTGTTACCACCACCCGCGCAAAAAATTATTGTAAAATTGTATTACTGGTTTTTCCAGATGATACATGTATACATCTGCCAGGAGGGGTTTGATGCAACTTCCCATAGCTACACCATTGAACTTGCGGGAGTATATCCCTTCAAATGTAAATTGCACGCTTTTAGTACATGCTAATATGAGGTTTTTGATGTCATTGGTGTCTATAGGGAAATCAAAAAACTCATTCATACAGTCAAGCAGGTTTTCCTAAACTTACCATTTAGAGGCGACATACTAGCCTCAATAATTGCACGGCGGCTGAATAGAATAACTAAGGAGAACTTTCCCAGTGTTAAAGTTAATATGACATTTAGAACACAGAGAATCATGAGTTTGGATGCCAAAGATCAATTGCCAATTCTCTCCAAATCATTCATAGTCTACAAATTCTCATGTATGTGCGGCAGCACATATATCGGACGTACGGAGAAGCAATTGATAAGCAGAATCCAGCAACATTTGCCACAGATGTTGATTAACAAAGGCTTGGCACCGTCAGGAAAATAAGCTATATTCGATCATATATTGGCAACGGGGCACCCTGTCAATTCGACCAATTTCACAATTCTACATAAAGGAAAGTCAGAAAAATTATTATTTATCTATGAAGCCCTTTACATAAAACAACAAGCACCTGACCTTAATATTCAAAAGTTTCATCAACATGATATTCTAATCGACTGGCCAAGAATAACAAAATTCAACAACAATCTACTTGTATCCAGTCAAGACCAAACAGGCCCTCGACTAGAATCAACAAACATACAATCGGATTGGCAACAAACAGAAGTGGAAATAACAGGGGCCCATACGATGACAGAAGTTTCCAAACAATATGGGCGTTCAACACTTCAATCCACAATGGCGCTGTTACTATGTGCAACATACAAATTTGGCAACAAGGTGAAATGATCAACTACACTGGGAAAAATAGCACTCGTACATGTAACAGCGAAAAATGCGCAAAAATGGTTAATTCTCAAGCCATCAAAACAATAATGACCAGATCTCAGACATCACTTTGCAATACAGAGAGAAGTACCTTTACATGCAATCACGCACACACACAAACGCATACACACTTACCAACCAGCCAAAACAAGAAACAGAAGTAAAAGAGAGTCAGATTTGTTACCACTAGCATAATCAATTGAAAACCCAAAATGTATATATATGTATGAATGTAGAGCGATGATTAGTATTCACGAAATAAATGGCCTTTATCCACTTTGTTATTAATGTGTTCTTTCTTCCTAATTAGAAATATACTGTGTAATATTAAAAGGCATGGACATTATAAATATATATATATATATATATATATATATATATATATATATATATATATATATATATATAAACAATTAAGTGTGACTCAAATGTCTCTAATAATAAATATATAAATAATGTCCTATCTCCTAACCATTGATAAATCTGTATAACATCTACTGAAACACATTTTGAGAAATATAAGGATATAGAAATAGATAACAGTCTAGGTCAATCAGAATCACTTTTCTGTAAGCGGGGTCTCTTACTTAGGTTCGCACTTTATTCCGGTTCATCTACCTCCCGTTTTCTGACCCTAGGAAATGCTTCATTAAATATTGAACATAATGATTTTTCTACCAATGTTAAATTTATTACATCCTTCCCTGATTTTATTTCAATCGACCCTCTTATTAGTCTAGTTAGTTTGTTGCGGTTGCATAATGTGATTCGTTTACATCCATCACAGTCTATTACATGCACCACTTCCTTCGAATGCCTAGCTAGATCTGATCTTTGAATGTGTCCATATTTGCAGGTCGTTTTGTGTTCCCCTCTACGATCCTTTATCCAGCGCATGGTTTCGCATATATACCTGAGCCTGCAATCTTTATAGTGTATCGCATATACTCCTGATGTCTCTAGGGGTTCTACTATTTTTTTTAGTTAGGTTATTTATTGCCTATATAAAGCTGGCACTCCGAAAAAATTTAAAGGATATGAAAGTTTATACCGGCTCCTACCGATTATTCGGCAGTTAGCACGAGATTATACTTTCCGTTAATGCTGCCTTTGGTTAATCATTCTGGTCATAATTGAACTAATTTGTTACTAGATTCAGAACACCTAATTGGCTTTTCCACACTATACAATACTTAGTTTATTCTGAAAAAGGTATGTACATAATGGGACAGTTGTTCATATCAAAATAGCAACCTTGAATTAAAGTAATTATTATCACCGCTGCGTAACAAATATTATTTTAACCATCACGGACTGTCAGCATTACATCACCCGGTGCTTCCCTTGTGTGTTTGCCATTGAATTGTACAAAAACTCCATTCAAGCCACAGTTTTAGTTCAGCTTTCATTTAAGCCACCCGCCTTTACAATCTGTCTTCTGTCCAGTAACTTAAATTCCTTGTCATGTTTGTGGAGTAATTTTTGGCCTCAGTTGATGGGTTCTCACTTGTCCCTTCTCCTTTAAGCTTTCAATTAGCTGATTGTCTGAAAGCGCTTTAGGATCAAGATCCGCCATTGATCTTTCACCTATATTTCGAGACGTTATTTCCAGTCTCATCTTCAGGGTTGACACAATACGCACAGTAGTAAAACACAACTTGTGGCAAATGTGGTATCCTCATTCAAGACAGATATATTTATATATATTTTATTTTAATTGTCTTCCTAATATCCGGTCTTATACCTAGTCTCTAATTCTCAAATGTATACAAAGACTTATCCCTGTCCCCCTCTGCGCACACATCTACCTATAAACATGTGTATTTTAACTATAAGCACACCTAATGGATTGACATACACGCCTATCAATGATGTCTATATATTAATTACAACTGACGCATAGAAAGATCAACAAATTTTTTGAATTCTATATTGCTGTAATCCTCACCTGCTCCCCCAGTTCACCCACTCCATCCAGCTTGCACCGGTTATATACAGAGAGATTAAAAACTATTGAAACCTATAGAGTATTATTCTATCATTTTGACAAGACCGAATACGGAAGTTACACTAATCCATATTTTTCCTGCTCAGTACACATTTATACTCAGATCCCATAAGGAATTAGTTTCTGTATTAAATATCGTATATATCTATATATAAACATATAAGCAACTAAGTGTGGGTTACTCCATCTTTTATAAGTATCTATATATCTAAATATAACTATACCTACGTGTATACCATCCTAAAACGGGGTGATTAGAGCAATAATTCAGGAGGATACCAGAATAAGTATCCTTCCTATAAATATCTTTCTCTAATGTCTGACCCATTCGTTTTAATTTTACATCTAGAAACGATAATTCTTCTTTGTTTTCTTTTTCCAATGTGAATTTTACCTCTCCCAGTTGATTAGCTAAATACAGAAAATTCTCCAACTCATTGTCCCCGTGATTCCAAATTAGGAAGATATCATCTAGGAATCTTAAATATAAGCATGGTTTGAGGGGAGATCTAAGTAGAAGATTTTTTTCTAAATAATGCATATAAATATTAGCGACTGGGACTGATAATGGTTGTCCCATAGGAACACCTTTAACTTGAAGGTAGAATTCATTTCTAAATATAAAGTATGTAGAGGACATACAAATTTTTAACATTTCCATAATACTACTTAACATCATTTTACTCCCTTCTAGTATTTCAGGGTATTCAGTTAGGCAACGTTGGACACACTCTAATGCAACCTGTACCGGAATGTTCGTATACATAGATACCACATCCAGGCTTGCCATTTTATCATTCTCTAATAATTTATATTTACTAATAATGTCAGTAAAGTGATAAGTATTCTTTAATGTATAATCTAGAAAATAGGTGTATTTTATTATTCTATGGCACAGAAATTTGGACATTTTATAAGTTGGAGAATTCTGGACATTGACAATTAACCTAAGTGGATTATCTTTTTTATGAATTTTTACTAGACCATACACTCTAGGAGAGAGTGAATCTCTTTGTATTAATGATTTACCAAGTACTGAATCCAATTCCCCAGATCCGATCATTTGATTAATTAAAGTTTTATCCTCAACTTGTAATTTGTCCGTTGGGTCCTTATTTATTTTATGGTAAACTTCTTTATTATTTAATTGTACATACATCTTATCCTCATAATCCCTCTGGTTTATTAGCACTGTTGCTCCACCTTTATCTGCTTTAAGGCATATCACCTTATTAGATAACAACTCCGATCTTAATCTTTTCAAGTCATAATTCTTTTTACATTTATCCTCCTTATGTTCTAATACTAATTTTGCAACATCCAATTCAAATTTAGTTTTCTCTTTTCCTGGGAGGAATTGTGCGATTTTAACTGTCTCGGTAATAATTTCATTCTTAGGTATGTATTCAATAGGAACAGCTGTGTTCAGTCCCAGGTTGAGTATTCTCTTTTCATTATCTTTGAGATCCATAGATGATAAGTTTATTACCCGTTTCGACACAAACGAATCGTTTGGAATATTTCTTCCAGGCCTATAGATTCCCAGGTTTACAAGTTTCTTGTCATGCCTCTTTTTAACCTTTTGAATTTCTTTATTCCTAGCCTTATCAGTGAAATCCTCTATACATTTAAGGTCCATTGAATGTAATATCAAGAGCAACCTTGACCTTATTTTAGTTTTTTCTCTAATTAGTTCATATTTTCTTTTTTCTTGACTTTTTATCGATGATTTCATTAAATGTATAGAAAGTTCTTGTTTCAGAATATTTCCTACTCTATCTAGCTGAAATGGTAGTCTAAATTTAAAGCATTTAGGTATAGTATTAAATTTTAAACATAATTTCAAGAATGATATATGTTCCACTTGCCTTCCAATTTATATTTTCCTCCTTTTGTATTGGTTGAATAATTGCACGACGATCCGGTCGTATTTTTGATTTAAGTACATTTTAGGTGTTGGTTAAAGGTGTTCCTATAATAACCATTATCAGTCCAGTCAGTTAATATTTATATGTATTTAGAAAAAATCTCCTACTTAGATCTCCCCTCAACCATGCTTTGGCATTTAAGATTCTAGATGATAATTTCCCAATTTGGAATCACGAGACAAATGAGTTGAGAATTTTTCTGTATTTAGCTAATCAACTGGGAGAGGTAAATTACATTGGAAAAGAAACAAGAAGAATTATTTGCTTTAGATGTAAAATTAAAACGAATGGGTCAGACATTAGAGAAAGATATTTATAGATGGATACTTATTCTGGTATCCTCCTGAATTTATTGCTCTAATCACTGTTTGGGATTATACAATTTAAAATCTATGATAATAAGAAGCCCAAAATAGTGGATTTAAAATATAGGGATAAAGAACCAATGAAATTTCTGTTGATATATTCAGGATAAATGGTTATCCAGAAAAATTAACTGAGAAAATCATAAAGGAGACATTATTGCGATTTAAGAAAAGATTAACACAGGAGAAACGGACAGGAGATTTAGATAATCAGAATGAAGATAAGCACAGAACTCTGGTTCTACCAGACTCCAAATTAAGTAGAAAGATTAGGATATTAGCAACAAAATACAGCATAAGAACAGTGTTAAGACAAACAGTTACAATAGGCAATAAGTTACCGAATCAAAAAGAAAAAATAGAACCTCTTAACACATCAGGGAGTTAGAGGGCGGTAATATGGCTATAGTTATATATGTATATATATGATGAACATTTCAATTTATATAAGATGTGAGAGAATTTCACGTTGTTGCTGATATATTTATCTAAATATATTTAACAAATATGGGCATCTATATTTCGCAAATACATATATATGGATGATTCTAAATATTCATATAAGATGTGGGGTGAACTCACATGGTTGCTTAAATGCTTAAATGGACATATGTATAAATGGATATTTTATAAGATGTGGGTACAAATATATAAGTAAAAATAAAATTAAAATATAAAAGATTGCTGATATATATATAGTGTATACACGTAGGTATAGTTATATTTAGATATACAGATACTTATAAAAGATGTGGGAGTAACCAACATAGTTGCTTATATGTTTATCTATATATATAGATATATACGATATTTTAATACAGAAACTAATTCATATAGGATCTGAGTATAAATGTTTACTGAGCGAAAAAACGATTTAGTTAGTGTAACTTCCGTATTCGGTCTTGTCAAATGATAGAATAATACTCTATAGGGTTTCAATAGTTTTTTAATCTCTCTGAATATAACCGATTGCAAGCTGGATGGAATTAGGTGAACTGGGGGGCAGGTGAGGATTACAGCAATATAGAATTCAAAATTTGTTGATCTTTCTATGCGTCCGGTACAGCAATTAAAATATAGACATCATTGATAGGCGTGTATGTCAATCCATTAGGTGTGCTTATAGTTAAAATACACATGTTTATACGTAGATGTGTGCGCAGAGGGGGACAGGGATAAGTTTTTGTATACATTTGAGTATTAGAGACTAGGTATGAAGACCGGATATTAGGAAGACAATTAAAATAAAAAATATATATAAATATATCTGTCTTGAATGAGGATACCACATTTGCCACAAGTTGTGTTTTACTCCTGTGCGTATTGTGTCAACCCTGAAGATGAGACTGGAAATAACGTCTCGAAATATAGGTGAAAGATCAATGGCGGATCTTGATCCTAAAGCGCTTTCAGACAATCAGCTAATTGAAGGCTTAAAGGAGAAGGGACAAGTGAGAACCCATCAACTGAGGCCAAAAATTACATCATCTGAAAAGATAAAAGGTTCAAGATTTTGCCGACCTTTGAGTGCTAACAATTGTCCCGCACAAGAAAAATGCGGTCAAATCCGAAATGATACATATATTTCCACGTATGAGTTTTTCAAATACCTTATACATATAGAAATAGCCTTTCGCTCCATTTTTTCAAATGCTATGTTTGGGTAAAAACAAATTAATATTATTTAAATTTAAGAAATGGTCCATATGGAAAGTATACATAAAATGTTCATCAAAATATTAATCTAGAAAATTCGGTTGGATGGAACATTTGAGCAGTTTCGCATTTAGCCGGAAAACATACAATGGTAATGCAACTGCACGAACAAATAGATTTTGCTTGCACAATTTTTGACAAAATTTATTAATTGCAATCGCCTTTTGTTCTTTAATCCATTATAGCAGTTGAAAATGAGAAGCGAAAGCACTACGGTCAAATGTCTAAGTTTAAAATAAAATTCATTCGTGGAAATAATTGTTTCACATATTTATATATATAGGATGTACGAAGAAGCAATTAATAAATGGAATTCAGCAATATATATATATATATATATATATATATATATATATATATATATATATATATATATGAGGCTGTGAGTATGTTAAGGTTTTAGATGATCTCAACTTTGATTTAGGTTACACAGAAAATATTTTGAAAAATATTTAATATTATCAAGTAGTCTTGTGCATGTTGTATATATATATATATATATATATATATATATATATATATATATATACTCTGACCGAAAATATATTTACCATTCAATATAATAGAATGTAAAACTTCAGGATTGAATTTCTTAATCAATATCCAAAAAAATCGCTGTAGATACTGAGTATAAATTATATTTATTTATTAAATTTTCTCCATTGTACACTGTTGTTCTTTCTTCTATATATATATATATATATATATATACATGCTTATATGTGTGTTTGGACTCATATGTAGAAATAAATTGTAAGTGAAGTCTACGTTCAGCCTTTAACATTCGGGATTTGTGCTAGCAATTTTTAACGAGGAATATGTAAAATGTATATTGTGTTAGTTGACTCAACTGTACTTGTTTTGTACCGTTGTTTTAACATGAAACGATAACAAAATTCAAAACGTACATGAGGGATTTACAACAACAAATATTAATCCGAAAGCCATGAATGACTAATTAGAATGCTTAAATGTTGAATCAGTGATTAATATGATGCATGGTTTTTGGATAACATAGTTTACAATGTGTATGTATGGGATATATTTTAACGTTTATTAAATTGTAGCTGTATACTTGATTTCTTTTTAATGTTATATTTATTCTTTGCGAGACATTTATTGTGCAATACCACCTGTGTAAATATTGTAATTTCAAAAAATATATCTGTTTTAGTTGTTGGAGAAAAAGAATCAACTAATGGAACTGTGAATGTTCGCACACGAGATAACAAGGTCCATGGCGAACGCTCTATTGACGAAATCATTTCCAAATTTAAAGAACTTGCGCAAAACCACATTGCCAACGAGGATTTTGAGTTTTGATAAACTTAATGTCTTTATTTTTTAGGTTAAATCTCTTTTATTTTAAGCGAATGTCATAAAACATTAAATAATTTTGGTTTATAAATATACTAAATATACTATGAACTATTCATGCAGATATACATTTTTTTTGACAGTTTTATTAGCGTTTTTTTCAGTTTCTTTATTGGCCTAAAACGGATTCACTTATGCAATAATTATAAAATGCGTTACATCCGTATGATATACTGATGCTTTGCTGCTGCATAACCACTATCTTTATACTTATGAGTAGACCGAACACTACATCGTCAATTCCCAGTGGACGTTAAAACTGTTTTTGAGTATCACTATGATGCCGAATGTAATGGTCAGTATCCAGTGATGACTCATACATAACATCACTATTATTAATGTGTTACTTTTGTTTTCGTTCAAGGTAAAGGGACGATAAACGCAACGAAAATGTACAGTTTTTGTTTTACTGCTTATATAAATAACATCGCCGTCTGCCAATTCGGCATTTCCTCTTTTAGATCAAACACTAAATTGCCAATCGTAAAATGTCCATTATCACTCTAAATTTAAAAAAAATACTATGAAGTTTGGACGCAACTTCGTGTACGAATTTAAATGAACATTTACTGGCCAGTACATGATGAGATCCCAATAGGGTCGAAACCGGTCTACTGGATGAATTTCATTTTCTACACTATACAATTCTTTTTTTTGTCAAATTTTTATTTATACTTTTGCTTAATTTAATTTTTCTAAATTCTCATGGTTTTATGGCAGTGAAGCATAATTTTCTAACAATTTTTGTATTGTTTTCCTTGATGATGATGATGCATGATGAATGTTGGAACTGCCAACGGCTTATATATCAGGACGTTTGCTCAGATAAATAAAGTTATGAAGTTTCTTTGTAAATGGTACATAGAAAGTTGCAACATCGCTCACGCAAGTAAAGGAAGAAAACGAACCGACGACATAACCACGTGGCCTACTATAAATAGATTATAACTAAATGCAGAAATGTAGATGCAAATAGCGCAGCGCTGTCCATTTTTTCTTGTTTTTATTCCGCCTTTTATTTGTGCGAGACAATTGATAGCACTCGTAGGTCGGTAAAATCTTAGATCTTCTACATTTCCAGCTGCAAAGATTTTATTTGGCCTTGATTGGTGGGTTCTCACTTGTCCTTTCATTCTGAAGCCGTCCATGAGCTTCTTGTCTGAAAATGACGTTGGAACCAGATTTTCATAATTTTAGCGACTTCATTTCCATGCCTATCTTATGGGTAAATAATAAATAGATATATTTATTGCTAATATATTATGTACCGAAGGTGAATCGTAAGGACCCACTTTGTTGCTTATATATAATTTTATATATATACATGGATATGTATATGGTTTGGACACAGAAATTTAAATGAAAAATTAAATTTATGCAATATATGAGAATGAATGTGTATTTGGTTGATATATCATTCGTTACTGTAGGTTCCGTATTCGGTCTTGTCCAAAAGATATAATAATACCATATTCTCTCAATAGTTTTACTAATATTTCTCTATAACATATTGCACACAGGATGAGATTAGGTAACCCGAGAATTTGAGGATTATTGCAATTTGATTAAAGTTTTTAAAAATCGTTGCTCCTTCTTCGCGCCGAGAAAAGTAATTTTTGAAAATCGAGACTTCACGGATTGGCTTTTTTGTCTATCAATTTGATATGATTATGCTTATTCCATAAATGTCACTTTCGATTAAAATACACATGTGTGTATAATTCGTTGTGTGCGTGGGTGGTGATTCTTTTTTGTGTATACATGTGAGTATAAGAGAACGGGTATTAAGACCGGCTATTAGGGTAGACAATAAAAAATACTTTTTAAAGTAAAATAAATACTAATAGATCTGTTTTTAATGAGGATATCACATTTGCCACAAGTTGTTTTTTCCTGTGAGTATGATGTCAACTCTGAAGATGGGACTGGAAATGAAGTCCCGAAAATTCGGAAAATCTGGTTCCAACGTCATTTTCAGACAAGCAGCTAATGGACGGCTACAGAATGAAGGGACAAATGAGAGAACATCAATCAAGGTCAAATAAAATCGGTGCACCTGGAAATGTAAAGGATTCAATATTTTACCGACCTACGAGTGCTTGTCATTGTCCCGCACAAGGAAAATGACGGAATTATAACTAAATTTTATTAATAAACGCTCACATAGACAGTGTTCAAATAACAAACGGGTGTAACTTTGATTTTTGAATAAGATCAATGATCGACGGTCAAGGCCGAAAAACTAATTAAAGCAGGACATCAAATTTACTATATTCAAAAATCTAAAAAAATGGAACGATGCCTTTTGGAAATTTCAGAAGCAGTCCAATAGACATTAAGGATTCCTGATTCATTAAGCGGAGCCGATGATATTTCTGAGCACTAAGTTAATAAGTTGTGGCCCCCACTGACGTTTTCCTGGTGTGGTCGCCAATTTTAACGTCACTATGTATGCATGCTGGTTATATGTGTACTCCAAGCTTATACAGTCATGCACAATATGACCGTAGGACCAGTTCAATAGGGTGGCCCTACCAGGGGCTCTTGTCACTATCTTAGATCTTTGAAAGCGGACTACTTGGAAGTTTGTGGTGGCCATTACACCATCTTGGAGCCTCCTGGGACTGCGATTTCAGGAATTTTGACTGCAAAGAGACGCAGAACGAATTTGTCTAAGCACAGCGCAGTTTTTTCGTTCACGCCATGCAACTGAAACAGTCCGTATTCCACTACGCTTGAACAACATAACGGAAAGAATTTAGTGGTAAAACGCTTCGATATATAAGCTTGGTTTCTATAAGGCCGCCAATCATATGATCGTAAATTATTTAATTAATTTAAAAAAATCCGATTTGAATTTTAGCGGGAGTTGGCATAAAGGTGATACTGAAATGTCACGAATTGCAGTAAAGAAATGAAAACTGGAACAAACGTACATCCAATTTGGTTAGTTCACCAGAACCAATAATTATTGGCATGATGTAGTCCAACGGCATATATTTCGTTTTTCATTAATTCCAGCTTTTTCCGATGTACAATTTTAAATTCATTTTTTGTCGTTGGGGATCTGTCGCTGATAGTTTCGTTTGATTTAAACAATTTTCTGTCAACACTTCTTGTCTGTGTTGGGTTCTGCCGACTTGATGATGCCTACTGCACTATAATGGCGTCATTTATTTATAGTATCACATTTCTTGACGTATTAATGGAGCTGAGTATAAGTGGCCACATATGAACAATTTGGCAATCTATTTCAGATTTTCCCGGTTAATCGTGTGCATGAAACATGTCTTATTCAAACGATAAGAAGATTAATTCCAAGAATATTTGTGGTCTTTTTTCGTTACGACGCTATTAAAGCTATTAAAAAGAACCAGGAAAACATTTCGTTTCCTACAGAGTTTCGTATTATGCTTCAGTTCCCCATTTAACCAAAATATATCTTCATTGTCTAAAATCTGTTGGAATCCAATAGAAGGCTATGGAAAGTGGCGAGAATAGGTAAATTTTATTTTATTCGCATTGAATCTTCTGGAATCCATTGTTCGGGAGTTTTGGATCTGAATGTATATAAATATATATGAATAAAAATGTCCTTTTGCAGACTATAGAACTCTTTTTAATTTTTCATGGCTATGCAGAAATGAAACATCTTTTAATAAATCCTGAACCATGCTTGATTACAATATACTTGTGTATTTATGCATATGTGTGTATGTATATATGTATGTTTGCATGTTTATATGGCTGATAATATTTATGTATACCTATTTCTATATAAACATGTTTGGGTGTATAGCCCATAACCACAAATTTGCCAACATGATACATGGCGCGCTATGGTAACATGAAGCGTGCCGTATCTAGTGACGTAAATCCGTCATCCTGTTTCATGTAATACTTAGTATTAAATGGGTACTGACTGAATCAGTGCATGCATATCGGACGCGAAGGGCGAGTTCTTGTTGCTGTAATTAACTTTGGCCACTGGGGCTTGGACACACAGTACTAGTTATCCTTGGCTGGCAGACAATCTTAGAGAAGGTAAACTTTGAATACAAACCACTCCAATTAGTAATAGGTAACGTAATGTTCCCACACATCATCAAGAATAAAATGAACCGCCTCGGCCATCACACAGGTTAATAATGGTTCTCTTGTCTGCTAAGTCGTGCAGTGTGGATAATTGAAATCGGGCTTCTGAAGATGCCTTCATTTCCAATTCTGTAACTTTTCCTTCAATTTACTCTTCTGAAACTATATGCTATGACTACGGTGTATTTTAATTAATTAAGATCAATGGCGTATTGCCAAATAATATAAATAGTTAGTCAATTTCCATTTATTTAACTTATTTAATGTCTTAACGTCAGCGCATCTACTTGTGAACATTGAAATAATTTGGATAACATGAGACTAGTACGTATGTAAGATAAATTATAAATTGGTATGCGTTGCGAATCAGAAACTTGAATACAGGATCCTACGGGTGTGGTAGAACCGAGTTGACGATCCTTAATTATGCGTTATTGGCTTTTAAATTGGTTCTACTGATGTTTTCCAAACCACAAAATCGTGAGTCGGTATTGTTATTAGCTCTCGAAATGATTAATGGAATGGATCCCTGCAAACAAGTAATTTTATCCGACTTACCTAAAGGCGTCCACTAAAGTCAATGTCAGAAACTCATCAACATTTCCTATTTTTCTATCTGCATATGCTCTCAGCAATTTCTGCACAGAAAACAGGAAAGATGCTTTTTCTCTGACTTTAGTTCTTAATTAAGTAGAACAATAATTTCAGATAAAGTCTTGGTTTTGAATGAAGTTAACGCAAAATTTCATTTAAGCTGCATATATATATATATATATATTAAACGATAATGTTGAACGAATTTTGGATGGCTGCTGGAATATTGTTTATACTTGAGTAGAACAAACCTCAGACGCACTTTAAATCATTGCACCAAATGGCATCCTTAAACCTTCGATAAAATTTGGGCTCAATTAGGTCATGGCTGAACCAGGACTGTTTGAACACCTATGTCAACTTTTATCATTCACCTATTTGTTGTAGATTTGCACTCACATTTCCGGAAATTTGGATAAGCACACTCGAAGTACCGTCTTTCCATAAATAAATTTGCGTTTTCTGAAGCGGATGTTTATATAAATCATTGAGCTAATTCTGTTCGCGCATCTGTACATTCCTCAGCATTTACGCTTCGTGTTTCTGTTGTTGAATAATTCATGTATTTAATCCAACTAAGCAATCAGTCGTGCCTCTTGTGATTAACTCTCTGACATTTATTTCAGCCCTAAATAGAGTAATCGGTTACAAAGGTGATTCTACTAGAGATCTGCAACAAGATTGCCACTCCATGTCATATCGCGTAGGGTTTCCATCCAAAAACTGATGCGCACGTGGACCCCATCTTGAATGACGAGCGGGTCCTAAAATACACAATTTGAATGTAGTCGACTTTAGCTGTTTTTAGCATGTTAACATTTGTCCACATTTATTATAATCAAGGTTGCGATCTTGATATAAACACCTGACCCATTAATTACTTATATATGTCAGTATAAATTAAGAATTGTATAGTGTAGAAAAGGCAATTCATCCAGTACTAAGAATTGTATAGTGTAGAAAAGTCAATTCATCCAGTAACTAAGAATTTTATAGTGTACTATACAATTCTTAGCTTATACTGACATATGTAAGTAATTAATGGGTAAAGTGTTTATATCAAGATCGCAACCTTGATTATAATAATTGTTATCACCACCCGCGCAATCAATGTTCGTTTAATTATATAAATGTCCACATTGTTTGCACCAATCTTGCGCTGGCTGAGAGAATACTGCTCAACTGGGCGATCGTATTGAAGGCATACGTAAAATTTTACCGAGCCAATGCAGCTGATGGAATCGTATTTGTTTGCATAACGAGGAGCACTTGCTGGTCAATAAAAAAATATGAACGCGTTTTTCAGTATTGCTTAGTTGTTAGCGAAACATGTTGCGCGACAAGGAACAGATTAGTTACCTGGCCTTTGTTGAGTTCAAGGCATTTGAATTCATTTTTATTTCAGATATTTAAGCTTTCAGTTTCGGAAAACTTTTCAACGGAAAGCTCATTTCACAAAAAAATGACGATTTTAAGCGTAACTGTCTTTTTATTAGATAAGTTTGTGTCATGATTTTATGTTTGTATATGTATTCACGTGTACAATCATCGAAATGAACTTAAAGGAACCTTATGACACCTCATGAAGATTCATTAGGTTAGCGTACGCCATGCCTGTATGTATTAACGCGCGCTTTTTTGGACTGAATAGATATCAGTTACTTAATGTGTACACTTATCTAAGTTAAGTTACTGTGATCTCATTACACACCATGACGATTCAATAAATAAGCGTACGCCATGCCTCTGTGTGTGCACGTTTGTTTACGGTTAAGAGCTAATCTGTTACGTATAATTTATGCACGTGTATCACCAATTCACGTGTATCACTCATTCACGTGAAATTAAAATGATAAATGCCGATTTTTCTTTGCACGCGTTAGATCTGTTTTTGAACAAGTTTTTAAATTAAGTATATACGAGTGACAATCTGATAGGGAAGGTGGCTTTATACTGTGAATTCACTGGTCGCGCGATTCTATTTCAATCTTCAATTTCAGTTAATTCACTTGATCGGTTAAGTTTCAGAAATTCCTTATTTCTTCCTTCCCACGATTCAAAATAACCTAAATGTCATCGAATAATCGTACATAGGGCTTGGGATTTAGGGGCGTTATATCTAAAAGGTTTTCTTCCATCTAATACACAAAGATATTTGCTATTGGAACTGGCATTGGTTGTCCCATTGGAGCATTTCTATTTTTTTTAAATAAATTTTTTTCATAAATCTTAAATAAATTGAAAAAATACGTGATCATCATCCCCATAGCATTATTACTTGATCTGCCTTTTGACTAACAAGGCTTATTTCAGTTGTTCAACATATTTCAATGGCCTTTGGTGGCCATCTTCAGTTCATTCATCATCACCATTTTTAAATGGCAAACTAATGTCTCATCATCACTTTACTTCTCTCTAATATTTCCGGTTGATTAACCAGGAAATGTTGAAATAAGTCCAGTGGTTTTGGTGCCGATATATTGATGTACATTGACACCAAATCTAATGTCGCCAATCTATCATTTACATTTAATTCAGATTTATCGATAATCTCAACCAAATGGTATGAATTCATCAATGAATTATTGTTCAACGACTGCTTAAATACAATGGGATTGGTGTTTACTTGAAGCTCGCAAACTTTATTTTAAGTGTTAACACCATACACACAATTGTTGATTGTTTAATTGTATTTCCTATTTATATATGTGGCGATAGCTGCAAAAAGTTAATGTTCGTGACTGAATATAAATAGTACAGCTGATATTTCCAGACAAGTACAATGAATGCGAGACTACTAGATTGTAGAGCCGCATATCTTATTTTGCTTTCCATATATATGCATTGCGGTTTGATTCTCGCTAGTCAGTTTTCTGTCGTGCCCTGGTGATGATCATGGAAGGTCGAAACGCGTCAGTACGTGTGACTGATGGGATTTTTGCTGTTGTTCGACGACTGTTTAAATACCAGGGAATTTGTGTTTATTTCAAGCTTGCAAAATTAATTTAAAGAATTGTTGCCACCACCCGCGCAATAAATAATTTTTAAGTGTTAACATGTGTCTCATCCAATTCATCTCTAGCAATCATATTATTGATCAATATTTTAACTTTTCTTAACTTATCCGTAGAGTTTTTATATATTTTAGCGTATACCTCTATTTTGTCTAGTTCATAAATCTTATTATTATAATCAGATTGACTCTTGAGAATCGTCGTACGAAGAGGCTAAATATAAACCAACTTATGAAGTAAAAAGCTTCAGAAAAGAGTTCATAACGAACAATGTGGTATATATGAATGCAGACAACGGATAAGGGACGTTTCTGATGGGACATTCTGGAACCTCATGTACGTGGG
Source organism: Eudiplozoon nipponicum (assembly GCA_029291075.1). Taxonomy (NCBI): domain Eukaryota; kingdom Metazoa; phylum Platyhelminthes; class Monogenea; order Mazocraeidea; family Diplozoidae; genus Eudiplozoon; species Eudiplozoon nipponicum. The sequence continues at coordinate 1,300 of JAQBSW010012116.1, read as the reverse complement.
TGAAACCATGCGCCCAATTTAGGTAGTACAAGGGCAACTTAGAACCGCATAAAATATGGGCATGTTGATAGATCAGATCTTCCACGTCATACAGTAGAAAAGGGACATAATTGGGATTCTTTAAATCAAGTTTGTGAGCTTGAAGTAAACAACAATCCCGTTGTTTTTAACCAATCGTCGAACAACATAACAAATCTATCGCCAGCCGCAACGCACATAATTGGAATGGTTGCATACGCGTATTAATGTGTGTTCGTAATAGTTCGACAAGACTGATTAGGGCAACGATCTAAATTAACTCGTGATGACATAATGTATGAAACAGCCATAAAAAATCGCTGGTTTCGATTTGGAATACAACACTAAATAAGGATAGGAGGCGATGACTGCATGAATCAGAATCGGAAACTCACTCAAGTAAAGTAATAAGTACGTTGGATTACCTATATCTTGTTATCTCACTGTATCTATTAACCTGGGTCTGGAATATAGCAACTTTAAACCAAGCCATCATGATTAAAAGACTGCACTATTATCATAGTATTTTCCCCAGTGGGCAATTTTAGAATTTATTTTATGACCTCGTTATTTTAGCTTAAATCTTAATTAAACTTCCTAATTTCATATTTATTTTAATAACTCTAAATTATTTAGCCTTAAAATATGCGTCCGATGTATTTACATTATCTTACCCTCTTCCTTACCCAGATGCCACTCGTAATTACTTCATTTAAGAAAGTGTTAAGAAATATTTAAACTGTTTGTTGCGGAGAAATAATGTATATGCAAGTATGTATTAGGTGTTGGGAACCTAGTAAAAAATTAGTTCGATTGTGACCAGAAGGATAAACCAAAGGCAGCATGAACGGAAAGTATAATCTCTTGCACATTCGTTTCGTGCTTACTGGCGACTCATCAGTAGGAGCCGGTAATACGCCCTTTAACCACTATATATTTTGGTAAAGAATGTGGGATAATAGGACGGTACAATCTCCTAGACGAATGTGTAAACCTGCAATAGTGAAGCTAACATCATATAGTCTACGACAATGCGAAATCAACGCTAACTCACACTATATAATATATATACCGAGTCTGTAAAGGATACTAACACTATGGATATTGTGTTAGTAACACATACAAACATTGTACCGAAAAGGTACATGGTACTAACACTATGGTTTCCGAGTCGGAGCATGGTACCAAAATGATGGATATCAATTGTTCACCGAAATTAAGAATTACAACAATTTCTGAACACCTGTTACTTATACATGTATATGTGGCGAAAGCTGCAAAC
>JAQBSW010012115.1:0-17805 GCA_029291075.1 Eudiplozoon nipponicum | reverse complement strand
GTATACTTGATTCGGTTACGTCCATTACCTAAACTAGTGCTGTCCTTCTTGTTGTGGATTTGGCCGCATTTAACTTGTGCGGGCTAAAATCTTGAAATTCCAGTCGTTTTCAGAATTTGCTCAGCTTATTGGCTTTCGATTGATGGGTTCTCACTTGTCCCTTCTTTTTTAAGCCTTCCATCAGCTGATTGTCTGAAAATGACGTTGGATCAAGATTTTCCATTGTTCTTTTCCAAATATTTCGAGACTTCATTTCCAGTCTCATCTTCAGGGTTGACACAATACGCACAGGAGTAAAACACAACTTGTGGCAAATGTGGTATCCTCATTCAAGACAGATCTATTTATATTTATTTTAATTCCTAAAGTATTTTTTAATTGTCTTCCTAATATCCGGTCTTCATACCTAGTCTCTAATACTCAAATGTATACACAAACTTATCCACTGTCCCCCTCTGCGCACACAACTACCTATATACAATGTGTATTCTACTAAAGTGACATTTATTGAATAACTATAAGCACACTAATGTATTGACATACACGCCTATCACTGATGTCTATATTTTAATTGCTGTTCCGGACGCATAGAAAGATCAACAAAATTTTGATTTCAATATTGCAGTAATCCTCACATACCCCCAGTTTACCTAATCCCATCCTGCTTGCAATAGGTTATAGACAGAGAGATTACTAAAACTGTTGAAAGCCTATATAGTATTATTCTATCGTTTGGACAAGACCGAATACGGAGCCTACACTAACGAATCGCATCTCAATCAAATACACATTTATACTCATATCCTATGTAAATTTAATTGTTTTCCATTTAAATATCTGTGTCGAAACCATAAATATATATGTATAATATATATTTATATATATATATATATTATATTTTATATTTATATTAATTTACATATTTATATATTATATATACCCACATTTTATATAAAATATCCATTTATATATACATCACACGTCTATATATTATGTATATATAGATAAGCATATAAGCAACCATGTGGGTTCTTCCCACATCTTTTATAAATATCTATATATCCATATTATATATACACGTGTTTACATATATATAATATGAATATCATACAAGCAACACTGTGAGTCCCTCAACGGATAAATTATATCAGTCAAAAAGCTTTTGTTAATATTTATATATCATATTATATATGCATCATATATATATATATAGTATATATATATAGTATAGTATCTATAAGCAATAAAATGGGTTCTTTGAACTTCAACTACCTACAATTCACTCAGAATGTGTAGTATATTTACTTTATATACAATATATATATATATATATATATATACTATTTATACACATTTATATATATATATAAAATATATAAACTATATATATACGTCACACTATATATATATATATATATATATATACATAATGCCTATCTCAATCCACATAAGCAACCATGTGAGCTCTTCTCACCTTATATATAAAATCTAAATATTCTTCTACATATATATTGTGAATATCTAAATAAGCATTTAAGCAACCATGTGAGTTCACCCCACATCTTATATGAATATTTAGAATCATTCATATATATGTATCTGCGTAATATGTATATAAATATAGATACACATATCTGTTAAGTATATTTAGATAAACATATAAGCAACAACGTGAAATTCTCTCACATCTTATATAAATTGAAATGTTCATATATATATATATATATATATATATATATATATATATATATATATATATATAGCCAAATTACCTCTTTCTAACTCCATCTAATTTGTTCTGTTTTTTCTCAGATTCATAGTCGCGGTCTCTTATTTGGATTTATTGTTAGCTCTGATTCCTCCAATCTACGTTTCTTTCCATTCGAGAAGGCTTCATTAAATATTGGGCCTAATGATTTTTCTACAGATGTCATATTCATGACGTTCATTCCTGATTTTATTTCAATTGATTCTCTAATCAACCTGGTTAATCTATTTCGGTTACATAGTGCAATCCGTTTACAGCCGTCCCAGTTTATCTGATGACCTGTCTCCATTGAGTGCCTGGCTAGATCTGATCTATGACTATGTCTATATTTGCATGCAGTCTTATGTTCCCCTCTACGTACCTTTATTGGACGCATGGTTTCACCTATATACCTGAGATTGCAATCTTTACAAGGTATCTCATAAACCCCTGATGTGTTGAGCGGTTCTATTTTTTCTTTCTGATTCGGTAACTTATTGCCTATTGTAACTGATTGTCTTAACACTGTTCTTATGTTGTATTTCGTTGCTAATATCCTAATTTTTCTACTTAATTTGGAATCTGGTAGAACCAGAGTTCTGTGCTTATCTTCATTCTGGTTATCTAAATCTCTTACCCGTTTCTCCTGGGTTATTTTTCTATTAAATCGCAATAGTGTCTCCTTTATGATTTTCTCAGTTAATTTTTCCGGATAACCATTTATCCTGAATATTTCTTTCAATTTCATCAGTTCTTTGTCCCTATATTTTAAATCCACTATTTTAAGACTTCTTATTATCATAGATTTTAGAATGCCTATTTTCATCCCAAACGGGTGATTAGAGCAATAATTCAGGAGGATACCAGAATAGGTATCCTTCCTGTAAATATCTTTTTCTAATGTTTGACCAATTCGTTTTAATTTTACATCTAGAAAAGATAATTCTTCTTTGCTTTCTTTTTCCAATGTGAATTTTACCTCTCCCAGTTGATTAGCTAAATACAGAAAATTCTCCAACTCATTGTCCCCGTGATTCCAAATTAAGAAGATGTCATCTAGGAATCTTAAATATAAGTTTGGTTTTAGGGGAGATCTGAATAGGAGATTTTTTGCATTATTTATATATATATATGTATATATATATATATTATATAAATTTAAAATTTATTATATTATTAAAAGCGTTTTGACTGATATAATTTATCCGTTGAGGGATTCACAGTTTTTCTTGTATGATATTCATATTAAATATATGGCGTTACTTATATGCTTATCTATATATACACAATATATAGCGCTAGTTATTATATATAAATGGATGTTTTTATAAGAAGTGATTATATATATAATTATAAATAAGTAAATAAATAAATATAAAATATTACTAATTTATTATATAGGTATATACATGATTTCGACACAGATATATTAATGGAGAAACTAATTTAAATAGGATATGATTATTAATGTGTATTTGGCTGATAGTCGATTTCGTTAGTGTAGACTCCGTATTCGGTCTTGTCAAAACGATAGAATAATACTCTATAGACTTTCAACAGTTTTTTAATCTCTCTGTCTATAACCGATTGCAAACAGGATGGGATTAGGTGAACTGGGGGACATGTGAGGATTACTGCAATATTGAAATCAAAATTTGTTGATCTTTCTATGCGTCCGGAACAGCAATTAAAATATAGATATCAGTGATAGGCGTGTATGTCAATACATTAAGTGTGCTTATAGTTATTCAATAAATGTCACTTTAGTAAAATACACATGTTTATAGGTAGTTGTGTGCGCAGAGGGGGACAGGGATAAGTTTTTGTATACATTTGAGTATTAGAGACTAGGTATGAAGACCGGATATTAGGAAGACAATTAAAAATACTTTTAGAATTAAAATAGATATAAATATATCTGTCTTGAATGAGGATACCACATTTGCCACAAGTTGTGTTTTACTCCTGTGCGTATTGTGTCAACCCTGAAGATGAGACTGGAAATGACGTCTCGAAATATTGGGCAAAGAACAATGGAAAATCTTGATCCAACGTCATTTTCAGTCAATCAGCTGATAAAAGGCTCAAAGAAGATGGGACAAGTGAGAACCCATCAATTGAAGCCAATATGCAGGGCAACTCAAAACGATCAAAATTCAAGCTAATAGCTGGTCGCTAGGACCTGTCAAATGCATGTTTCATTAGCGCTTATTTTATTTGGCTGTTTGAAGGCGTCAATACTAAAAATGAATTTGATCGACCGTCTATCCGGTGAGTGGTTGTATTATTCTTTCAGAATCCCTTTTTGCTATCGGCATTTCTGTTGATTTCAGTATGAAATTTCTTGCCTATATCTGAGTTAGTTACCAATGGCACTCATTTTATTGATTCTATTGAACTTGAAATTTTTGGAGTTGATGCTGTGGTATTATTTGCATCTTGGATTACGAAATGGATTATTTAGAGCCAACTAAACTGAATATCATTGCAGTGACATATGTGAATTGTCTTCAAGGGTTTATTCAGGATGAAATCGTACTGGCCGAGAAATCCGCCATAGCTGAGCACATTTTGGAATTATGTTGTCACACCGAAATAAACATTAAGTGTACTATTAAACGAATATTCGTTGTGCTGGCGGTGATAAAAATTACTATAATCAAATTTTCGATGTTGATCCATTAAGTATATACATTTGTCAGCATTCACTAAGAATTGTATAGTGGCTAGAATGCCAGATTCCGAAGCAAACGTGCCCAGGTTTTGCTCTTTGTCCGTGGCAATTCTGGTCAGTACGTGCTGATTTCCTAATAAGGATGAAACCGGTCTATTGGAAGAATAGCCTTTTCTACGCTATACAATTGTTACTTTACTTAAGGGGTCAGGTGTTTATATCAAGATCGCAACATTGGTTTTAGTAATTAACTGTAAGATGTAGAACCAAAATTGAAAGAATAATTTCAATTTGCGAAGCTTTTGCAATAAGACATCCAATCCCAGGCTTAAACAGATTTAAAGTATCACCTAATAAGCACATATTGGATTAAGTAGAATTAAATATTCACATAATACAACAACAAACAAGAAACGAAAGACGCACAAGTAATAGCACATTCATCCAATAAAAAATGATTAGTTTAAGCTCAACCCATGTACAAAATTCACTAGTCGAATTTACTGCTTGAAAGTTGTTATCTTGGTTAACCTAGTAGTTTTTTTTAATTCCTCGAGTAAATATTTCAGACACTGGGCAAGTTAATATCTGTATTTCTTCAATAAGTGCGACTTTATTCCTCTTTAGTTGTTTATATTTGTAATTTTTTTCAATAAATCATTTTCGATGACCGTTTGCTATAAAATTACTGTAAGCAACGTCAGCTCCTGGAATTAAAATTTATCGGACGAGATTTACCTTAATCACATAGAATAGTTTCAAAATCATATATATTTTTTGGTTAATTGGCGCTGAAATCTGAAAATGGATGTAATGTTAAGCAAATATCAGCTTTCGGAGTATATTCACATTTAAATTACGATCATTCCGCTTCAATATCGAAATGTTTTAAGGGAAGTCAGAACTGAAGGCCTATAGTTTTCCAGCCATTAAGTAAACTGAGTATTTGAGTTTACAATAATATATTCGGTCGTATGTCATTTATTTATACGCATGCATTAATGATAGTTAAGGCGTCATTACTATACATAATATATACATGATAGTATTTTTTAAATTGTTTATTTTCGTATTGACTAAATATCTAGCTGTTTGCGTTTATAAACACCTTGATGTCCTATTAACTATGGTTTCACCACTTACACCTTAGTAGTGCATTCTTGTCGCTTTGGTCGCCTAACGAAACAGATAAAACAGATCACAAATTTTTCTTTGAATTAAATTTACCAGCTTGAAGTGAATACAAATCCCATTGTATTTAACCAGTCGTCAAAAGACAGCAAAACTACCACCAGTCGCACGCACTGACGCGTTTCGATTTCCATGATCATCATTAGAGTACGATGGTAAACCGACAAGCGAGGGTCAAACCTTCGTATTCTGATGATGATCATGGAAGGTTGAAAGGCGTCATTACGTGCGAATGGCGTTAGTTTTGCTATGTTGTTCGACGTCTGGTTAAGTACAATGGGATTGATCTTAACTTCAAACTTGCGAACTTGATTTGAAAAAAATGTTACCATCGCCCGCGCAATCATTGATTATTTAATTGTATTACCTATTTATATATCCGGCGAAAGTTGCAAAAAACTAATGTGCGTGACTACATAGAATTTTTAAGCCGACATTTACAGTCAAGTATAATATATAAAAGTCTACTAAAAGTCAGAACCGCATTACTAATTTTGCTTTCGATATATAGAAATTGCGGTTTGATCCTTGCTAGTTAGTCTGCCGTTGTACTCTGATAATGATCATTTAAGGTCGAAACACATAAGTGCGTGCGATTGGCGTTATTTTGCTACTGAAGTATTTTTTTAAATTTTGTCGGAGTGCTAGCTTCATATATTCCAATGCCGCGTTTTGCGTACGCGGGTAGTAGCTTTGCACGGGCAGTTTTACAAAGATCCGATTGATCACAATTTCCAATTTTGTTTTGTCTTTGATCGGGTTGCGTTTTTATCTCGTCCCAATGGAAATACGGTTCTATCACATCTTTGTTTACTGGCGACGTTCCGGTGCCTACTTTCAGCACCATCCTCGGCCACTATACCGCACTATACTCAAATCTGCTATTATGAGGTATTGATGGTGGCAAAAAAATGGTTGGTGCAAGTAGGCCGAAACGTCGCAGTTAACGAATGTGATAGAACCCGTATTTCCATGACTAAAACGCCCGTCAGCAAAAACAAATGAAATTGCGATTCGTCGGATTCGTGAAACAGTCCGTTATTTTGCTGTTTTATGACGACTGGTTAAATACAAATAATAAAATGGCAATGAAACATTTAGAATATAGTCTTTCTAAACTTCACCCCTAATAGTTAATTTGATTCTTTAAATGAAGTTTGCGAGCTTGAAGTAAACACCAATCCCATTGTATTTAACCAGTCGTCGAACAACATAGCAAAACTACCGCCAGCCGCAACGCACTGACGCGTTTCGACCTTCCATGATCATCATCAGAATACGATGGCAAACTGACTAGCGAGGATTAAACCGCAATGCGTAGATATGCGACCCTCACCTCTAGTAGACTTGCATACATTGCACTTAACTATAAACGTCGGCTACACAATTTCTATGCGGTCATTAACTTCAACTTTTAGCTTTCACCATATATATATATATATATATATATATATATATATATATATATATATATATATGTATATGTATATGTAATACAATTAAACAATCAATGATTGCGCGGGTGGTGGTAACAATTGTTAAAATCAAATTTGTGAGCTTAAATTAAGCAACTTTTCATATATGTGAAGAAAGATGCAAACAGTTAATGTTCGTGACTGCATAGAAATTGTGCAGCAGAATTTTCCAGTCAAGTTCAATGTATGCAAGACTACAAGATGTGAGAGCCGCATATCTAAAATATGATTTCCATGTATATCCACTGCGGTTTGATCCTCGATATGGTGGTTCGAGCCGTCGTGCACTCCGACGATGACCGGCAGGTCGCGAAAGCGCGAATCAAATCACGCAATGCGGCTTTGGCGGAAGTGTTTGTCATGTTGTTCGACGACTGGTAAAATACAATGGGGATTGGCGTTTACCGAAGTATCGAAACTCACTGGAAGAATTGTTACCACCACCCGCGCAATCAATTATAGTTAAGTTAGTTTGATTTTAATTCTGTGATTTGAACGCTTATTATGATGCTTCTGTTATCTTTCCTTTTATTAATTATTCTTTCTTTAAATAATTTTCAAAATGTTCTTGTCTAACCATCACTTACTTTATGTCATATCTGGATTAAAGCATCCTGAGTTTACAGCTGGAATAGGCCATTTTCTGTCTTTTCCTCCATCACTGACTCATTGAGCATCATTTCAGTAATTCTTACAGCATTTCAAATGTTAAGGATGAATCCTGAGTGCGACGCTTGCAATGGGTAAATGACTGCCTCTATTGACTAGCAGTTTCGTTTAGATAGTACGCACATGTGTATTAATCAGATTTAACTGAATCCTTTTTAGTTTTGTATGGACGATGCAAACAGTCGTGCGCCTGTTTGATGATATGAACATAGCACCGTCATGCCAAACATGTCGCTACCCTGAAGGTACAACTTGAGTGATTTGGCGAATTCTAAATTTGTACGTGCATGCATACATATATATATACATATATATGTGTATATACAATGGCCGGACGTTCAAAATGTTTGCAGCCACTATAAATTATGCTATGCATGAGATAGCAAATGTTTTTCATCAAGTAGAAAACGGTTTGGTCCTTATAATGTAATTATTAATTACTTGCGAGAATTGCCGTGACCGTAGCTCGAACCGAAGCATATTCGCTTCAAAACCTTTCAACTCAACTAAAAATTCAAATACGTCGCGCACTACATTTAATTTTCAGTTGCATCCCTATGTTTTTGGTCAATCCTTCCTTTCGTTGGAACCTTTACTACATCACTTCAGACCAGAAGTCCTATCTAACTATTACAAATCCTTCCTTAAAATACATACACCATACCACCCGCGGATGTGATTAGAATAATGGGATGATAATTTTTATTTTTGGGATATTAATTTCCCAGGTGTCATGGTGTCTGCCTTTAAATTAAAGATCAGGGGTGGTCTGTTACAAAGTGAGGTCGAAAGCGGTGTCACACAGACACCGTCTGAATGAAAAGCTAACAAAAAAGTTTAGTTAGTATATAGCTGAGAATTGTATTTATTACGCGGATTAGCTGAAGCAGTGGATGAGCTGTAATAACTTCAAGCAAATGTAACTCGTTGCGAGCCCCTGCCGTAGTAATGTACTTGGTGAGTGTCTAGTAAAATAGAAGACTATCTACTTGATGAATTGCATCTGCTGTCTTCTCCACTATTGATTTTATATCGACGACATATGTTTATATAAAATAATTGCTCCTATTAGAAATTGGAGTGTTTTGTTATTATTCCTAACGCTTTATTAGGATTGCCAGGTTTGCTTCAGGGTTGAGGCATTGCTCACAAGCCTTTATTTGTAGTAAAGACTGATAAAACATATTCGTTTAACATTAAAACGTACAGGCAGTGCACACCTCATAAGCTTAATATCGCATCGGATATCACTTTCTATTCATCTAATCTCGGCAATTCATCGATTGTGGTCAAAAATGCCGCTAGGGAGGGCACGTCATATCCAGCTTCTACATTGCGTTAGCTACACGCACGCGTGTCATTTTTCGTTTTCTACCGACCGACGCTTAGTCAGTGTCTTTGAATAATCTCACACTCACAAGTTTAATTTTGGCAATGATGATCGGAGCTCGGCAAGTGCTGAGACTTTTAATGAAAAATCTGTTGTTTAAAATGGTTCTTATTCTGTATTATCTCAAGAAGAACATTGTTGTAGCGTCGGTACATATGATGCCAAAGCATATATATATATAGAGATATATATATAGTATACACATACATACATATATATATATATATATATATATAAAGATAGAGCATATATAGAGAGAAGAGGAGAGAGAGACAGACAGAGAGAACACTGTGAATTCACACTTCAAATCTCCTCACTTCATTTGAATGTGACTGAAATTTTTCTAAATGGAAATTGGGATTTGTAGTGTAGTGTCGGCTGCTATTAATGTATGTCCAGTACTAAACAAAAACACGTCAGCAGTATTCGACCTTATAGTCATGCTGGTTTTGGCATAAATTCCTCGTCCTTCAGGAACTTTGGAATTGGCAAGCAATGACTAATGCTTTAATGCATATACATATATTTTGTAGGTTATAGTTTAGAAACTTAACAACACAGGGTTTTATGCTATTGGTCAACTAGGTCGGTTTGTCCTTATTGAAAATCTTCACGTTTTCGCAGAATAGCCACAGCAGGGATTTGAACCAGGGGTTATTCTTCGGAGTCTAGCACCTCGTACACTATGCCAACCAATTCGTTTGTTGCATACAATTACCAGCCTGTCTTAAAATCACAGTTTTTGGTCCATTAGTGAAAACTGATATGATTTAGCGCGCCACCCAATTTAAAACCATCTACTCGAACAACAAAAATTAAAAAAACAAGAACATGTAAAGGAAGAACGAAGACTGAGACAGACAGATCCTCGGCACATATTGCTTGCAAGCGCCGTGTGGAGCACGGCTTGAGTGGTTCAGTGGATTCGTTTTGAGGCTCTGAAGCGATGGGCCTTGAGTCAAGCCCCAACCGCAATAAACCTGACAGGTAATTTATGAGTGTCCAGTAAGAGCAAAGCCGGTCCGCTTGATGAATTAAACTTGCTATCTTATGCTCTGTTTCCATTATATATATATATATATATATATATATATATATATATATATATATAATATTCACACTCATAACGGTATCGACCAAATTATGTTTGAGGTGCAGATAATTTCTGACAATCTGTATTTAACTATTCTCAGCGCTGTTAATTTAGAACAAACACGATACGCGGGGCATTACAATTGGCGTACCTATGGTAGTTATTACGCCACTTAATGAGGCTGCAATATATATATATATATATATATATATATATATATATATATATATATATATATATATATATATATATAGAATTGCATGCGAATAATCTTTTAGTGTAAATTGATGTTTCCTGTACGTTTCAATTGCTAACAGAATTATTTTTATGACTAGAATGTTATGCCCCCGTCAGAATGAACTAAAATGAATATTAAATGCGTACTGTGTAAACTGGCTTCGCATCAATATTAGCCACCATCACTCCTTAAATCCTTCACATAATTTATAATTCGTTTTTATTCTCAAGGCCGCGATATTGATATAAACACCTGACCCATTAATTACTTACATATGTCAGTATAACCTAAGAATTGTTCAGTGTAGAAAAGGCAATTCTTCCAGTAGACCGGTTTCGTCCTTATTAGGATCTCATCATGTACTGGCTAGAATTTGCCGCGGACAGGGCTCGAACCTGTGCAGTACATGATGAGTTCCCAATAAGGACGACACCGGTCTTCTGGATGAATTGCCTTTTCTACACTATACAATTCTTAGTTTATACGGACATATGTAAGTAATGAAAAGGTCAAGTGTTTATATCAAGATCGCAACCTTGATTATAATAATTGTTATCACCGCCCGCGTAACTAATGTTCGTTTAATTATAAGTTTTCGCAATCTGCTAAAGGTTTACGCAATTTTGTTTTATAACGCATTCGGTGAGGCAATTGCGCTTTTTCGAACTTGTTCATGATCCGTTGTAGTCACTGGGTAGACCGGGTAAAACATGTTTTCTTAAAATCGACAAACATTAATGTAGTAACTTTTATCACCGCGCTTGCAATAAGGCATTGACTAATTAGAATTCTTCGTGTGTGGCTGTATGCGCTTCTTTAAAATAATTATCTAATTGAAATTTTAAAGCACAAAACAGCTACTACATTACGTGAGTTATATGAAGAAACATCTGCGTGCTCACATTTATGTTATTACATTAATTATTATTAACGGGTCTATCTGCTTCAAGCAGAGACTGGGTTGATTTTGCCTCTCGGCGTAATAGAACCTTGTCGAACTATCACTTAGTTAATTAGTTTCAAGTCGAATAATAATATGATACTATCCTCGAGAATGGATATGTTTCTCTGCTGTTTATCTGTCTTATTTATTACAAAACTATTTCCTGAAAGTTAATTAGATTAAAGCTAGCTTATGAATTTGATATGCAGTTATTGTGATGCATGCAAGTCTGAGGTTTTTCATTAGATAAACTTGCTTAAATTCATTTTTTATTATTTTCATCTCTTTCCCTTACCTTTCTATTTCCTTATACCTGTGCAATCCGCATGTCTGCTGTTGGCTATGTTGCATTATTAGCATCACTGTCTGTCTATTTGCCTGTTACTTGTATTTCGTTTTGTGTTTTTGCATCCAAATATCGTTTTCACTGTATTCCGTCATCTGCAATTCAAATTAACTAAAATTGGGTGCGCGGACGTTGATAACATATTTTCAATCAAGGTTGCGATCCTGATTTAAACACCCGACCCATTATTTACATAAATTTGTCAGTATCAATTAAGTATTGTATAGTGTTGAAAAGGCAATTCATTCAGTAGACCGGTTTCGTCCTCATTGAGAACTCATCACGTACTGTCCAAAATTTGGCGTTGACAGTGCTCGAACTTAGGCACGTCTGCTTCGGAATCTGATGCTCTAACCAACGAGCCTTGTCCGCGGTAAATTCTGGACAATACGTGATGAGCTCCCAATAAGGACGAAACCGGTCTACTGGATGAATTGCCTATTCCACACTATACAATACTTAGTTTATACTGACAAATGTATCTACATAATGGGTCATGTGTTTATATCAAAACCGCAACCTTGATTGAAAATACGTATCTGCAATCCAATACAGCTTACATACAAGTGTATTATATTATATTTTTCATGTATTTTTCAGCAGGTTTTGATTTCTGAGGTGTTTTGTCCTGCTTTCTGCCTATTCATCTTTTTTACTTTCAATAGCCTGTATAATAAATTGTATTTCCTGAGATCAACAAATTAATTAAGTAAGGCTACGTATGCCAAATTACATTCATTTTTGTTTTATTCTATTTTCTGGAAATTATTTTGCCTAAAAAATTTTCTACGGCTCGATGTTTATTATTTTTCCTTACGCCAAATGTAATATAGAAGAATTGTTAATGCTAATATGGATATTATCTATTTATCATCTAAACTATAATGTTGAAAATGACTTTTCAGTGAAAAACTTTGACAAACATATCTTGCGCAGTACAATTTTTAAAGTTTCATGTCTGCTTCTTAAAAAACTACGATTTAGCTTAAAATATTTAAAAAATAAACTAATTGTTGATGATGATAACCTCTAAATCATATTTTTGGATTGGAAGTTAGCATCAATACCGCGGTTTATTTAACTAGGCGCCTGACATAGACGAACTACTTTCAGTAATACGTAATGAAGGATCTTCTTTGACTTGCACACGACGTAAAGAAAAAGGTAGAAAAAATCTGTTTTTGACTGAATGAGAATTTTGTAGCTGATACTCGATTAAAGTACAGAGCATGTGGGCCTACCAAGGGTGAGAAAGGCCTTCCTTTATTTCCAAACACACTTTGTCTACCTTTTAGTTTCATTCACTTTGGTAAGTATAGAATAGTGCTCTGAAATTATACCCTAACGTTCGAGACGCACCATAACATGTAAATTACGTAATCAAAATGCTGTTCTACTACTGAATCTAATTAAATTTGATGGTGTTTACAGGTAGTGTGTAGGCTTGATTCAGATATTTATTGTTTTGTTTATTGCAACTGCCGATTTATTGTTTTTATTGATTGTGAGAATTATATATAAACATTCTATAAACGCACCCGATGAGTTACTTATTTCATATTATTTCTTTTCCTCAGGTAGCCCAGTTCTATCTCGATCTTGTGTTCAGAACAGATTTTCCTGAATCTGTTTGCTAGGTTTTTAACTTCTGGGATTTTGGCACCTTTCTGTTTTAACGAATGTATTGTCCTGTGTTGTGGATAATGGCCATTTATTTCGAGACTACTAAACTTCACTTTACAATCATTCATTTATATTCATCCTGGGTTTTCATTTGATAATGAGGTTTTACTTCTATTTATTGTTTGGGCTGATTAGTAAGTGTGCATGCGTTTGTGTCTGCTTCGGTGCCTGTTTGCACACAAAGGTCTTTCTCGCTGTAATGTCTGAGGTCTCGTCATTCTTGTATTGATGGATTGAGAGTTAACCAACTGTTCGCATTGCTGTCTATTACGTGTGCGAATGCTATTTTCCAGAATGTAGTCTTTCGTTTCCCACTGATTCGCAATATTGATTTTTCCACTTGATAACAGCACAGGTACGGATTGCAGTGTTGAATGCTCATATTGTTTCATAAATTTCTTTCTTCCTATGTACAGTTGTTTTTCCCATTCAGTTTGTTGCCAATCCAATCTTATGTTTGTCGAGTCTAGTCAAGTGGGGTATTTGGTCTTGCCTGGATGCTAGTAAATTTTGGTGGGTTATTTTATTCGGGGCCAGTCGATTAGAATATCATATTGATGATACTTTTGAATATTTAGGCCAGGTGTTTGTTGTTTTATATAAAGTGCTTCATAAATATATAATTTTCCTGGTTTTGCTTTATCTAGAATTGATAAATTGGTCAAATTGTCTGGGTGCTCCGTTTTCAATATGTGATCGGAATTAGCTGATTTTCATGACGTTACCAAACCTTTTAAATCAATTCTTGTGAATATATATATATATATATATATATATATATATATATATATATATATTGGCGTGTGCGTATTATGTTTCGTAGCTTTTTATGCGTATTATAATTTTCATTTTAAATTATTCAGTTATAAATGTAACGAATTTTCATTTGAATAAGTGAGTGAGAGCTACTTATTCTTCGTTGCGGATATCTATATTAAATGAAATAATGTGTTTGGTGTTGCGCATGTAGTAACAAATTTGTTCACATAGGACCAGATGGTCACGCCAAAGTCATTATGGACAAAAGGTATAATCCCATTTGCACATGCGTTTTGTGTTTACTGGTGACTTAGTATTAGGAGTTGACACTGCGCCCAAAATCAAATAAATATTTCGTCGGAAAATGTGGGACAGTTTGAAGCTAAAATCTCTTTTACGCATGTGTATGCAAACATGAATCGATTCAACGCCATTTTAATGTCTTCGGCAATGCGACTTTAATGCCAATTCACTATATACAATGTTTCATATCAGTAAATGGTACCGACACCATGGTTTTGTCGTTATTATTCCATTCCTGACAATGGCTATTGGCTTGAATGTAACCCAATAAAATTGTATTTACTCATAAATCTCATTCCTTACGCCAGGTAACCGCACATTGCACACAATTTGCAGATTTTTACTAGTTTTCCTGTTTCAGGCGAATACACTTTAGTATTGCGGACAATCTTAGGCTCCGTCGATTTAGTTTTCTTATGCCATATTGGCTGGTTCAAGCGAATTATATATAATTAAATACTACCATAATAACGCAGCTTTTATTCTTCAAGTAGTTTTCTTTCTTTAATATATTTCGGCTACCGATAAAGGTAGCCGAAATATCTTAAAGAAAGCAAAACACAGATCAGGTAATTTCAATTAATCCAGTTTCGCAAAAACAATTGTAATTTACTGCCATTATAGTTATAGTTTATATATACGTATTTTGTCAGAATTTAATCATGATAATGATATCGAGAAACACATATCCGTTTCTGAATGTGTAAAGATGCATGTTTAATACATCAGTGTTCAATAAGTGATGTTTCGCGGCCGAATAACTACGAGAAATAGTCATAATTATGCTTCGGCTAATTCTTATCTACTTAAATACTGTTTGATGCGAAGAACTAATATATGTAGGTATAGGGTATGGTAAGAATAATGTTGTGACTAGATTAGGAAGAGAATATTTGTTTTGTGCTTACTATGACCTACTGTGAGCTGCATATTCCTTAACCACTATATTTGGTCGAAAAATGTGGAATAATAGGACGGTGAAGGGCGTAATACCGGCTCCTACTGATGAGTGCTGTAAGCACACGAAACGAATGTGCATGAGATTACTGTTCATGCTGCCTTTGGTTTATCCTTCTGGTCACAACTGAACTAATTTGTTACTA
Organism: Eudiplozoon nipponicum; assembly: GCA_029291075.1. Lineage (NCBI taxonomy): Eukaryota > Metazoa > Platyhelminthes > Monogenea > Mazocraeidea > Diplozoidae > Eudiplozoon > Eudiplozoon nipponicum. The sequence goes on along the minus strand of JAQBSW010012115.1, from coordinate 2,191 downwards.
GGTTCGGAACACCTAAAACATACTTGCATATATATTAGCTCTTCGCAACAAACAGTATTTAACTGTTATATATCGAATTGAGTGATTTCATGCTTACCGCGAAATGCGATAACTGATATCGATCAAGGCCAGAGTGCATGGATTTACTGGAGTAACAGGTGTTCAAAAATTGTTGTTATTCTCAATTTGGGTGAACTTTAGTATAAGTTGATAACCATCAGGTTGGTATTATGTACCGACTCTGAAACCATAATGTTAGTAGCATGTATCCATTCAGTACAATAATGTTGGTATCGGTTACTAACACAATAGCCATAGTGTTAGTATCCTTTACTGACTCGGTATATATATTATATAGTGTGAGTTAGCGTTGAAGTCGCATTGTCGTAGACTGTACGATGTTAGTTTCACTATTGCAAGTTTACACATTCGTCTAGGAGATTGTACCGTCCTATTATCCCACATTCTTGACCAAAATATAGTGGTTAAAGGGCGTAATACCGGCTCCTACTGATGAGTCGCCAGTAAGCACGAAACGAATGTGCATGAGATTATACTTTCCGTTCATGCTGCCTTTGGTTTAACCTTCTGGTCATAACTGAACTAATTTGTTACTAGGTTCGCAACACCTAATACATACTTTTATATACTTGTTCGATTTGGATAATGAAAAGTGATTTAAACCCTTATCGGCGTATCAAAATGCAAGAGACACTGACGTTATTTTGGAAATAATTTCGTGTTAGAATTTATTATATAGAAACAAATTGCTTTTATATTTACATTAAATTTTTTATTGTTTTTCTCTTATTACAGAATTCGTTAGAATGATGATGAACAAATAGGCCGGGCTCCTGTGATGTGTTGTGCGGAGATGAGCATATTTACTCATAACTCTTCGTTGTCGTTTATGCCTAGTTACGAAATCTTTTCTGAGACTTCATCTTGGTATTTGAATTTTCTTGAGTGTTTTTACTGTTGTATTTTTCTAGAGAATGTGCGCACTTGTGTGTGTGTAGTTTATTAAAAAATGTGCTAGCTTCCTTGTGTCAGAATTTGTTTTACTGGACCTGACGTTTGATCAAGTTTCCTAAAATAATGAATCTTTTTTCTTCATTTAATGAAGTTAATCAATGATGTTGTTGTTCGCAAGGCTTTATAAGCATACGTATTCTTATTTTTGGCAAGGTTATGTTCGAAAATTTAATCTAAATAAGGTTTGAAGCCTTAGATGTGAAACATCTTTGGTTATTCATACTTTCGCGCAAGTTATCCTATATGTCCTTTTATAACAGTAAAGTACTTTCATCTTGAAATCATTAAAGGCACTTTCTTAATTTGACAACCCGCATTGAAGTCCATTTGTTTAGTATTCTGACTGGAAATGGCATATTTCCATTTATCATGCAAATCTCGGCATTAAATTCTGTATTCTAGTGTGATAATATTTTATCTTTTACGTCACCAGTATCTCTTTAGCTTGTTGTATCTTGCTTTCGAATAATTTTCTATTATGACGTATATGCGCTTGACCATCCTTAAGATTTCTTTTCGAGACCATTAAAATAGCTTTATATATTTTGATTGCATTTTTCTTGTACATGTCGTGTCCGGACTGTGTCGTACTTTAAAAGCTCTAATTTAAGACAGCTTACAGGTCTCAAATGCTAAATATTTTTAAAAATCCACTATGCAGAAAGTTTCCTGAGGACACAATTTCGCTTATTACTCTGTTATCTTTAGATTTAATAATCTTCATAGTACCCTTTCCATGTGCAAAATGAAAAAAATAACAAATATATGAATAGTTTTGATATTCTTTTCTCACTATCTAAAATAAATCTCTCTCTATATATATATATATATATATATATATATATATATATATATAAAGAGATGTTCATTTGTAGATACTTGAGAAGAATGGGAGAGAGAAACGGTTTTTTATTTTATAAAATTTCTTTGACTTTTAGCGCATGAAAAGAGTGCTAAGAATTTTATTAAGGCTCGCATTCCAGAAGAATTTAATAATCTATGGAAGAGTGCTACGGAAAACGCCATCGAAACAAGAAAGACTAGAGAATATTCTGCGTCTGCTGTATCGCATGTTATTAAGCGCTCACCGTTTCCTCGATTCATAAGCATTTTAAGTATTTAAGCAAGACATCACTATGTCTATAACGAAACAAGC